>JAKOOU010000008.1:0-110670 GCA_028408415.1 Monosporozyma aerobia | reverse complement strand
CACTGGTACCGGTAGCAACGGTAACTCTCAAACCAACACTGGTAACTCCATGAACACCGGCTCTGCCTCTGAAGGTTCCACCTACGCTTCTGGTGCCACAGGTACCGGTAGCAACGGTTTGTCCGGAACAGCCACCTTAACCGGTACTGCTTCCAACACTGGTAACTCCATGAACACCGGCTCTGCCTCTGAAGGTTCCACCTACGCTTCTGGTGCCACTGGTACCGGTAGCAACGGTAACTCTCAAACCAACACTGGTAACTCCATGAACACCGGCTCTGCCTCTGAAGGGTCCACCTACGCTTCTGGTGCCACAGGTACCGGTAGCAACGGTTTGTCCGGAACAGCCACCTTAACCGGTACTGCTTCCAACACTGGTAACTCCATGAACACCGGCTCTGCCTCTGAAGGGTCCACCTACGCTTCTGGTGCCACAGGTACCGGTAGCAACGGTAACTCTCAAACCAACACTGGTAACTCCATGAACACCGGCTCTGCCTCTGAAGGGTCCACCTACGCTTCTGGTGCCACTGGTACCGGTAGCAACGGTAACTCTCAAACCAACACTGGTAACTCCATGAACACCGGCTCTGCCTCTGAAGGTTCTACCTACGCTTCTGGTGCCACAGGTACCGGTAGCAACGGTTTGTCCGGAACAGCCACCTTAACCGGTACTGCTTCCAACACTGGTAACTCCATGAACACCGGCTCTGCCTCTGAAGGGTCCACCTACGCTTCTGGTGCCACTGGTACCGGTAGCAACGGTAACTCTCAAACCAACACTGGTAACTCCATGAACACCGGCTCTGCCTCTGAAGGTTCTACCTACGCTTCTGGTGCCACAGGTACCGGTAGCAACGGTAACTCTCAAACCAACACTGGTAACTCCATGAACACCGGCTCTGCCTCTGAAGGTTCTACCTACGCTTCTGGTGCCACAGGTACCGGTAGCAACGGTTTGTCCGGAACAGCCACCTTAACCGGTACTGCTTCCAACACTGGTAACTCCATGAACACCGGCTCTGCCTCTGAAGGGTCCACCTACGCTTCTGGTGCCACAGGTACCGGTAGCAACGGTAACTCTCAAACCAACACTGGTAACTCCATGAACACCGGCTCTGCCTCTGAAGGGTCCACCTACGCTTCTGGTGCCACTGGTACCGGTAGCAACGGTAACTCTCAAACCAACACTGGTAACTCCATGAACACCGGCTCTGCCTCTGAAGGTTCTACCTACGCTTCTGGTGCCACAGGTACCGGTAGCAACGGTTTGTCCGGAACAGCCACCTTAACCGGTACTGCTTCCAACACTGGTAACTCCATGAACACCGGCTCTGCCTCTGAAGGGTCCACCTACGCTTCTGGTGCCACTGGTACCGGTAGCAACGGTAACTCTCAAACCAACACTGGTAACTCCATGAACACCGGCTCTGCCTCTGAAGGTTCTACCTACGCTTCTGGTGCCACAGGTACCGGTAGCAACGGTTTGTCCGGAACAGCCACCTTAACCGGTACTGCTTCCAACACTGGTAACTCCATGAACACCGGCTCTGCCTCTGAAGGTTCTACCTACGCTTCTGGTGCCACAGGTACCGGTAGCAACGGTTTGTCCGGAACAGCCACCTTAACCGGTACTGCTTCCAACACTGATAACTCAATGAATAGTGCCTCCCACCATAGAGGTACAGGTAGCTCCACTGGTGCTACTAGTACCGGTGGCAACACCAACTCCATGGATGCTTCCAACCACCAGAGAACCAGTGATATGACTGGAACCTCTAGTTTGAACAATAACGGCCACACTGCCACACACAGCTTAACCGGTACTGCTTCCAACACTGGTAACTCCATGAACACCGGCTCTGCCTCTGAAGGGTCCACCTACGCTTCTGGTGCCACAGGTACCGGTAGCAACGGTAACTCTCAAACCAACACTGGTAACTCCATGAACACCGGCTCTGCCTCTGAAGGGTCCACCTACGCTTCTGGTGCCACTGGTACCGGTAGCAACGGTAACTCTCAAACCAACACTGGTAACTCCATGAACACCGGCTCTGCCTCTGAAGGTTCTACCTACGCTTCTGGTGCCACAGGTACCGGTAGCAACGGTTTGTCCGGAACAGCCACCTTAACCGGTACTGCTTCCAACACTGGTAACTCCATGAACACCGGCTCTGCCTCTGAAGGGTCCACCTACGCTTCTGGTGCCACAGGTACCGGTAGCAACGGTTTGTCCGGAACAGCCACCTTAACCGGTACTGCTTCCAACACTGGTAACTCCATGAACACCGGCTCTGCCTCTGAAGGGTCCACCTACGCTTCTGGTGCCACTGGTACCGGTAGCAACGGTAACTCTCAAACCAACACTGGTAACTCCATGAACACCGGCTCTGCCTCTGAAGGTTCTACCTACGCTTCTGGTGCCACAGGTACCGGTAGCAACGGTTTGTCCGGAACAGCCACCTTAACCGGTACTGCTTCCAACACTGGTAACTCCATGAACACCGGCTCTGCCTCTGAAGGGTCCACCTACGCTTCTGGTGCCACTGGTACCGGTAGCAACGGTAACTCTCAAACCAACACTGGTAACTCCATGAACACCGGCTCTGCCTCTGAAGGGTCCACCTACGCTTCTGGTGCCACTGGTACCGGTAGCAACGGTAACTCTCAAACCAACACTGGTAACTCCATGAACACCGGCTCTGCCTCTGAAGGTTCTACCTACGCTTCTGGTGCCACAGGTACCGGTAGCAACGGTTTGTCCGGAACAGCCACCTTAACCGGTACTGCTTCCAACACTGGTAACTCCATGAACACCGGCTCTGCCTCTGAAGGGTCCACCTACGCTTCTGGTGCCACAGGTACCGGTAGCAACGGTTTGTCCGGAACAGCCACCTTAACCGGTACTGCTTCCAACACTGGTAACTCCATGAACACCGGCTCTGCCTCTGAAGGTTCTACCTACGCTTCTGGTGCCACAGGTACCGGTAGCAACGGTTTGTCCGGAACAGCCACCTTAACCGGTACTGCTTCCAACACTGATAACTCAATGAATAGTGCCTCCCACCATAGAGGTACAGGTAGCTCCACTGGTGCTACTAGTACCGGTGGCAACACCAACTCCATGGATGCTTCCAACCACCAGAGAACCAGTGATATGACTGGAACCTCTAGTTTGAACAATAACGGCCACACTGCCACACACAGCTTAACCGGTACTGCTTCCAACACTGGTAACTCCATGAACACCGGCTCTGCCTCTGAAGGGTCCACCTACGCTTCTGGTGCCACAGGTACCGGTAGCAACGGTAACTCTCAAACCAACACTGGTAACTCCATGAACACCGGCTCTGCCTCTGAAGGTTCTACCTACGCTTCTGGTGCCACTGGTACCGGTAGCAACGGTAACTCTCAAACCAACACTGGTAACTCCATGAACACCGGCTCTGCCTCTGAAGGGTCCACCTACGCTTCTGGTGCCACAGGTACCGGTAGCAACGGTAACTCTCAAACCAACACTGGTAACTCCATGAACACCGGCTCTGCCTCTGAAGGTTCCACCTACGCTTCTGGTGCCACTGGTACCGGTAGCAACGGTAACTCTCAAACCAACACTGGTAACTCCATGAACACCGGCTCTGCCTCTGAAGGTTCCACCTACGCTTCTGGTGCCACAGGTACCGGTAGCAACGGTTTGTCCGGAACAGCCACCTTAACCGGTACTGCTTCCAACACTGGTAACTCCATGAACACCGGCTCTGCCTCTGAAGGGTCCACCTACGCTTCTGGTGCCACTGGTACCGGTAGCAACGGTAACTCTCAAACCAACACTGGTAACTCCATGAACACCGGCTCTGCCTCTGAAGGTTCCACCTACGCTTCTGGTGCCACAGGTACCGGTAGCAACGGTTTGTCCGGAACAGCCACCTTAACCGGTACTGCTTCCAACACTGGTAACTCCATGAACACCGGCTCTGCCTCTGAAGGGTCCACCTACGCTTCTGGTGCCACAGGTACCGGTAGCAACGGTAACTCTCAAACCAACACTGGTAACTCCATGAACACCGGCTCTGCCTCTGAAGGTTCCACCTACGCTTCTGGTGCCACTGGTACCGGTAGCAACGGTAACTCTCAAACCAACACTGGTAACTCCATGAACACCGGCTCTGCCTCTGAAGGTTCCACCTACGCTTCTGGTGCCACAGGTACCGGTAGCAACGGTTTGTCCGGAACAGCCACCTTAACCGGTACTGCTTCCAACACTGGTAACTCCATGAACACCGGCTCTGCCTCTGAAGGGTCCACCTACGCTTCTGGTGCCACAGGTACCGGTAGCAACGGTAACTCTCAAACCAACACTGGTAACTCCATGAACACCGGCTCTGCCTCTGAAGGTTCTACCTACGCTTCTGGTGCCACAGGTACCGGTAGCAACGGTAACTCTCAAACCAACACTGGTAACTCCATGAACACCGGCTCTGCCTCTGAAGGGTCCACCTACGCTTCTGGTGCCACAGGTACCGGTAGCAACGGTAACTCTCAAACCAACACTGGTAACTCCATGAACACCGGCTCTGCCTCTGAAGGTTCTACCTACGCTTCTGGTGCCACTGGTACCGGTAGCAACGGTAACTCTCAAACCAACACTGGTAACTCCATGAACACCGGCTCTGCCTCTGAAGGGTCCACCTACGCTTCTGGTGCCACAGGTACCGGTAGCAACGGTAACTCTCAAACCAACACTGGTAACTCCATGAACACCGGCTCTGCCTCTGAAGGTTCTACCTACGCTTCTGGTGCCACAGGTACCGGTAGCAACGGTTTGTCCGGAACAGCCACCTTAACCGGTACTGCTTCCAACACTGGTAACTCCATGAACACCGGCTCTGCCTCTGAAGGGTCCACCTACGCTTCTGGTGCCACTGGTACCGGTAGCAACGGTAACTCTCAAACCAACACTGGTAACTCCATGAACACCGGCTCTGCCTCTGAAGGGTCCACCTACGCTTCTGGTGCCACTGGTACCGGTAGCAACGGTAACTCTCAAACCAACACTGGTAACTCCATGAACACCGGCTCTGCCTCTGAAGGTTCTACCTACGCTTCTGGTGCCACAGGTACCGGTAGCAACGGTGCCGGAACAGCCACCAACCGGACGCCCAACACTGGTAACTCCATGAACACCGGCTCTGCCTCTGAAGGTTCTACCTACGCTTCTGGTGCCACAGGTACCGGTAGCAACGGTTTGTCCGGAACAGCCACCTTAACCGGTACTGCTTCCAACACTGGTAACTCCATGAACACCGGCTCTGCCTCTGAAGGTTCTACCTACGCTTCTGGTGCCACAGGTACCGGTAGCAACGGTTTGTCCGGAACAGCCACCTTAACCGGTACTGCTTCCAACACTGATAACTCAATGAATAGTGCCTCCCACCATAGAGGTACAGGTAGCTCCACTGGTGCTACTAGTACCGGTGGCAACACCAACTCCATGGATGCTTCCAACCACCAGAGAACCAGTGATATGACTGGAACCTCTAGTTTGAACAATAACGGCCACACTGCCACACACAGCTTAACCGGTACTGCTTCCAACACTGGTAACTCCATGAACACCGGCTCTGCCTCTGAAGGGTCCACCTACGCTTCTGGTGCCACTGGTACCGGTAGCAACGGTAACTCTCAAACCAACACTGGTAACTCCATGAACACCGGCTCTGCCTCTGAAGGTTCTACCTACGCTTCTGGTGCCACTGGTACCGGTAGCAACGGTAACTCTCAAACCAACACTGGTAACTCCATGAACACCGGCTCTGCCTCTGAAGGTTCTACCTACGCTTCTGGTGCCACAGGTACCGGTAGCAACGGTTTGTCCGGAACAGCCACCTTAACCGGTACTGCTTCCAACACTGGTAACTCCATGAACACCGGCTCTGCCTCTGAAGGGTCCACCTACGCTTCTGGTGCCACAGGTACCGGTAGCAACGGTTTGTCCGGAACAGCCACCTTAACCGGTACTGCTTCCAACACTGGTAACTCCATGAACACCGGCTCTGCCTCTGAAGGGTCCACCTACGCTTCTGGTGCCACTGGTACCGGTAGCAACGGTAACTCTCAAACCAACACTGGTAACTCCATGAACACCGGCTCTGCCTCTGAAGGTTCTACCTACGCTTCTGGTGCCACAGGTACCGGTAGCAACGGTAACTCTCAAACCAACACTGGTAACTCCATGAACACCGGCTCTGCCTCTGAAGGTTCCACCTACGCTTCTGGTGCCACTGGTACCGGTAGCAACGGTAACTCTCAAACCAACACTGGTAACTCCATGAACACCGGCTCTGCCTCTGAAGGTTCTACCTACGCTTCTGGTGCCACAGGTACCGGTAGCAACGGTTTGTCCGGAACAGCCACCTTAACCGGTACTGCTTCCAACACTGATAACTCAATGAATAGTGCCTCCCACCATAGAGGTACAGGTAGCTCCACTGGTGCTACTAGTACCGGTGGCAACACCAACTCCATGGATGCTTCCAACCACCAGAGAACCAGTGATATGACTGGAACCTCTAGTTTGAACAATAACGGCCACACTGCCACACACAGCTTAACCGGTACTGCTTCCAACACTGGTAACTCCATGAACACCGGCTCTGCCTCTGAAGGGTCCACCTACGCTTCTGGTGCCACAGGTACCGGTAGCAACGGTAACTCTCAAACCAACACTGGTAACTCCATGAACACCGGCTCTGCCTCTGAAGGTTCTACCTACGCTTCTGGTGCCACTGGTACCGGTAGCAACGGTAACTCTCAAACCAACACTGGTAACTCCATGAACACCGGCTCTGCCTCTGAAGGTTCTACCTACGCTTCTGGTGCCACAGGTACCGGTAGCAACGGTAACTCTCAAACCAACACTGGTAACTCCATGAACACCGGCTCTGCCTCTGAAGGTTCTACCTACGCTTCTGGTGCCACAGGTACCGGTAGCAACGGTTTGTCCGGAACAGCCACCTTAACCGGTACTGCTTCCAACACTGGTAACTCCATGAACACCGGCTCTGCCTCTGAAGGGTCCACCTACGCTTCTGGTGCCACTGGTACCGGTAGCAACGGTAACTCTCAAACCAACACTGGTAACTCCATGAACACCGGCTCTGCCTCTGAAGGTTCTACCTACGCTTCTGGTGCCACAGGTACCGGTAGCAACGGTTTGTCCGGAACAGCCACCTTAACCGGTACTGCTTCCAACACTGGTAACTCCATGAACACCGGCTCTGCCTCTGAAGGGTCCACCTACGCTTCTGGTGCCACAGGTACCGGTAGCAACGGTAACTCTCAAACCAACACTGGTAACTCCATGAACACCGGCTCTGCCTCTGAAGGGTCCACCTACGCTTCTGGTGCCACTGGTACCGGTAGCAACGGTAACTCTCAAACCAACACTGGTAACTCCATGAACACCGGCTCTGCCTCTGAAGGGTCCACCTACGCTTCTGGTGCCACTGGTACCGGTAGCAACGGTAACTCTCAAACCAACACTGGTAACTCCATGAACACCGGCTCTGCCTCTGAAGGTTCCACCTACGCTTCTGGTGCCACTGGTACCGGTAGCAACGGTAACTCTCAAACCAACACTGGTAACTCCATGAACACCGGCTCTGCCTCTGAAGGTTCTACCTACGCTTCTGGTGCCACAGGTACCGGTAGCAACGGTTTGTCCGGAACAGCCACCTTAACCGGTACTGCTTCCAACACTGGTAACTCCATGAACACCGGCTCTGCCTCTGAAGGGTCCACCTACGCTTCTGGTGCCACTGGTACCGGTAGCAACGGTAACTCTCAAACCAACACTGGTAACTCCATGAACACCGGCTCTGCCTCTGAAGGTTCTACCTACGCTTCTGGTGCCACAGGTACCGGTAGCAACGGTAACTGCTCAAATCCAACACTGGTAACTCCATGAACACCGGCTCTGCCTCTGAAGGGTCCACCTACGCTTCTGGTGCCACTGGTACCGGTAGCAACGGTAACTCTCAAACCAACACTGGTAACTCCATGAACACCGGCTCTGCCTCTGAAGGTTCTACCTACGCTTCTGGTGCCACTGGTACCGGTAGCAACGGTAACTCTCAAACCAACACTGGTAACTCCATGAACACCGGCTCTGCCTCTGAAGGTTCCACCTACGCTTCTGGTGCCACAGGTACCGGTAGCAACGGTTTGTCCGGAACAGCCACCTTAACCGGTACTGCTTCCAACACTGGTAACTCCATGAACACCGGCTCTGCCTCTGAAGGTTCTACCTACGCTTCTGGTGCCACAGGTACCGGTAGCAACGGTTTGTCCGGAACAGCCACCTTAACCGGTACTGCTTCCAACACTGGTAACTCAATGAACACCGGCTCTGCCTCTGAAGGGTCCACCTACGCTTCTGGTGCCACTAGGTACCGGTGGCAGCACCAACCGGTAACTCTCAAACCAACACTGGTAACTCCATGAACACCGGCTCTGCCTCTGAAGGGTCCACCTACGCTTCTGGTGCCACTGGTACCGGTAGCAACGGTAACTCTCAAACCAACACTGGTAACTCCATGAACACCGGCTCTGCCTCTGAAGGTTCCACCTACGCTTCTGGTGCCACAGGTACCGGTAGCAACGGTTTGTCCGGAACAGCCACCTTAACCGGTACTGCTTCCAACACTGGTAACTCCATGAACACCGGCTCTGCCTCTGAAGGTTCTACCTACGCTTCTGGTGCCACAGGTACCGGTAGCAACGGTTTGTCCGGAACAGCCACCTTAACCGGTACTGCTTCCAACACTGATAACTCAATGAATAGTGCCTCCCACCATAGAGGTACAGGTAGCTCCACTGGTGCTACTAGTACCGGTGGCAACACCAACTCCATGGATGCTTCCAACCACCAGAGAACCAGTGATATGACTGGAACCTCTAGTTTGAACAATAACGGCCACACTGCCACACACAGCTTAACCGGTACTGCTTCCAACACTGGTAACTCCATGAACACCGGCTCTGCCTCTGAAGGGTCCACCTACGCTTCTGGTGCCACAGGTACCGGTAGCAACGGTAACTCTCAAACCAACACTGGTAACTCCATGAACACCGGCTCTGCCTCTGAAGGTTCTACCTACGCTTCTGGTGCCACAGGTACCGGTAGCAACGGTAACTCTCAAACCAACACTGGTAACTCCATGAACACCGGCTCTGCCTCTGAAGGTTCTACCTACGCTTCTGGTGCCACAGGTACCGGTAGCAACGGTAACTCTCAAACCAACACTGGTAACTCCATGAACACCGGCTCTGCCTCTGAAGGTTCTACCTACGCTTCTGGTGCCACAGGTACCGGTAGCAACGGTTTGTCCGGAACAGCCACCTTAACCGGTACTGCTTCCAACACTGGTAACTCCATGAACACCGGCTCTGCCTCTGAAGGGTCCACCTACGCTTCTGGTGCCACTGGTACCGGTAGCAACGGTAACTCTCAAACCAACACTGGTAACTCCATGAACACCGGCTCTGCCTCTGAAGGTTCTACCTACGCTTCTGGTGCCACAGGTACCGGTAGCAACGGTAACTCTCAAACCAACACTGGTAACTCCATGAACACCGGCTCTGCCTCTGAAGGGTCCACCTACGCTTCTGGTGCCACAGGTACCGGTAGCAACGGTAACTCTCAAACCAACACTGGTAACTCCATGAACACCGGCTCTGCCTCTGAAGGTTCTACCTACGCTTCTGGTGCCACAGGTACCGGTAGCAACGGTAACTCTCAAACCAACACTGGTAACTCCATGAACACCGGCTCTGCCTCTGAAGGGTCCACCTACGCTTCTGGTGCCACTGGTACCGGTAGCAACGGTAACTCTCAAACCAACACTGGTAACTCCATGAACACCGGCTCTGCCTCTGAAGGTTCTACCTACGCTTCTGGTGCCACAGGTACCGGTAGCAACGGTTTGTCCGGAACAGCCACCTTAACCGGTACTGCTTCCAACACTGGTAACTCCATGAACACCGGCTCTGCCTCTGAAGGGTCCACCTACGCTTCTGGTGCCACAGGTACCGGTAGCAACGGTTTGTCCGGAACAGCCACCTTAACCGGTACTGCTTCCAACACTGGTAACTCCATGAACACCGGCTCTGCCTCTGAAGGTTCTACCTACGCTTCTGGTGCCACAGGTACCGGTAGCAACGGTTTGTCCGGAACAGCCACCTTAACCGGTACTGCTTCCAACACTGATAACTCAATGAATAGTGCCTCCCACCATAGAGGTACAGGTAGCTCCACTGGTGCTACTAGTACCGGTGGCAACACCAACTCCATGGATGCTTCCAACCACCAGAGAACCAGTGATATGACTGGAACCTCTAGTTTGAACAATAACGGCCACACTGCCACACACAGCTTAACCGGTACTGCTTCCAACACTGGTAACTCCATGAACACCGGCTCTGCCTCTGAAGGGTCCACCTACGCTTCTGGTGCCACAGGTACCGGTAGCAACGGTAACTCTCAAACCAACACTGGTAACTCCATGAACACCGGCTCTGCCTCTGAAGGTTCTACCTACGCTTCTGGTGCCACTGGTACCGGTAGCAACGGTAACTCTCAAACCAACACTGGTAACTCCATGAACACCGGCTCTGCCTCTGAAGGTTCCACCTACGCTTCTGGTGCCACAGGTACCGGTAGCAACGGTAACTCTCAAACCAACACTGGTAACTCCATGAACACCGGCTCTGCCTCTGAAGGTTCTACCTACGCTTCTGGTGCCACAGGTACCGGTAGCAACGGTTTGTCCGGAACAGCCACCTTAACCGGTACTGCTTCCAACACTGGTAACTCCATGAACACCGGCTCTGCCTCTGAAGGGTCCACCTACGCTTCTGGTGCCACTGGTACCGGTAGCAACGGTAACTCTCAAACCAACACTGGTAACTCCATGAACACCGGCTCTGCCTCTGAAGGTTCTACCTACGCTTCTGGTGCCACAGGTACCGGTAGCAACGGTTTGTCCGGAACAGCCACCTTAACCGGTACTGCTTCCAACACTGGTAACTCCATGAACACCGGCTCTGCCTCTGAAGGGTCCACCTACGCTTCTGGTGCCACTGGTACCGGTAGCAACGGTAACTCTCAAACCAACACTGGTAACTCCATGAACACCGGCTCTGCCTCTGAAGGGTCCACCTACGCTTCTGGTGCCACTGGTACCGGTAGCAACGGTAACTCTCAAACCAACACTGGTAACTCCATGAACACCGGCTCTGCCTCTGAAGGTTCTACCTACGCTTCTGGTGCCACAGGTACCGGTAGCAACGGTAACTCTCAAACCAACACTGGTAACTCCATGAACACCGGCTCTGCCTCTGAAGGTTCTACCTACGCTTCTGGTGCCACAGGTACCGGTAGCAACGGTAACTCTCAAACCAACACTGGTAACTCCATGAACACCGGCTCTGCCTCTGAAGGTTCTACCTACGCTTCTGGTGCCACAGGTACCGGTAGCAACGGTTTGTCCGGAACAGCCACCTTAACCGGTACTGCTTCCAACACTGGTAACTCCATGAACACCGGCTCTGCCTCTGAAGGTTCCACCTACGCTTCTGGTGCCACTGGTACCGGTAGCAACGGTAACTCTCAAACCAACACTGGTAACTCCATGAACACCGGCTCTGCCTCTGAAGGTTCCACCTACGCTTCTGGTGCCACAGGTACCGGTAGCAACGGTTTGTCCGGAACAGCCACCTTAACCGGTACTGCTTCCAACACTGGTAACTCCATGAACACCGGCTCTGCCTCTGAAGGTTCCACCTACGCTTCTGGTGCCACAGGTACCGGTAGCAACGGTTTGTCCGGAACAGCCACCTTAACCGGTACTGCTTCCAACACTGATAACTCAATGAATAGTGCCTCCCACCATAGAGGTACAGGTAGCTCCACTGGTGCTACTAGTACCGGTGGCAACACCAACTCCATGGATGCTTCCAACCACCAGAGAACCAGTGATATGACTGGAACCTCTAGTTTGAACAATAACGGCCACACTGCCACACACAGCTTAACCGGTACTGCTTCCAACACTGGTAACTCCATGAACACCGGCTCTGCCTCTGAAGGGTCCACCTACGCTTCTGGTGCCACAGGTACCGGTAGCAACGGTAACTCTCAAACCAACACTGGTAACTCCATGAACACCGGCTCTGCCTCTGAAGGTTCTACCTACGCTTCTGGTGCCACTGGTACCGGTAGCAACGGTAACTCTCAAACCAACACTGGTAACTCCATGAACACCGGCTCTGCCTCTGAAGGTTCTACCTACGCTTCTGGTGCCACAGGTACCGGTAGCAACGGTAACTCTCAAACCAACACTGGTAACTCCATGAACACCGGCTCTGCCTCTGAAGGTTCCACCTACGCTTCTGGTGCCACAGGTACCGGTAGCAACGGTTTGTCCGGAACAGCCACCTTAACCGGTACTGCTTCCAACACTGGTAACTCCATGAACACCGGCTCTGCCTCTGAAGGGTCCACCTACGCTTCTGGTGCCACTGGTACCGGTAGCAACGGTAACTCTCAAACCAACACTGGTAACTCCATGAACACCGGCTCTGCCTCTGAAGGTTCTACCTACGCTTCTGGTGCCACAGGTACCGGTAGCAACGGTTTGTCCGGAACAGCCACCTTAACCGGTACTGCTTCCAACACTGGTAACTCCATGAACACCGGCTCTGCCTCTGAAGGGTCCACCTACGCTTCTGGTGCCACTGGTACCGGTAGCAACGGTAACTCTCAAACCAACACTGGTAACTCCATGAACACCGGCTCTGCCTCTGAAGGTTCTACCTACGCTTCTGGTGCCACAGGTACCGGTAGCAACGGTAACTCTCAAACCAACACTGGTAACTCCATGAACACCGGCTCTGCCTCTGAAGGGTCCACCTACGCTTCTGGTGCCACTGGTACCGGTAGCAACGGTAACTCTCAAACCAACACTGGTAACTCCATGAACACCGGCTCTGCCTCTGAAGGGTCCACCTACGCTTCTGGTGCCACTGGTACCGGTAGCAACGGTAACTCTCAAACCAACACTGGTAACTCCATGAACACCGGCTCTGCCTCTGAAGGTTCCACCTACGCTTCTGGTGCCACAGGTACCGGTAGCAACGGTTTGTCCGGAACAGCCACCTTAACCGGTACTGCTTCCAACACTGGTAACTCCATGAACACCGGCTCTGCCTCTGAAGGTTCTACCTACGCTTCTGGTGCCACAGGTACCGGTAGCAACGGTTTGTCCGGAACAGCCACCTTAACCGGTACTGCTTCCAACACTGATAACTCAATGAATAGTGCCTCCCACCATAGAGGTACAGGTAGCTCCACTGGTGCTACTAGTACCGGTGGCAACACCAACTCCATGGATGCTTCCAACCACCAGAGAACCAGTGATATGACTGGAACCTCTAGTTTGAACAATAACGGCCACACTGCCACACACAGCTTAACCGGTACTGCTTCCAACACTGGTAACTCCATGAACACCGGCTCTGCCTCTGAAGGGTCCACCTACGCTTCTGGTGCCACAGGTACCGGTAGCAACGGTAACTCTCAAACCAACACTGGTAACTCCATGAACACCGGCTCTGCCTCTGAAGGTTCTACCTACGCTTCTGGTGCCACTGGTACCGGTAGCAACGGTAACTCTCAAACCAACACTGGTAACTCCATGAACACCGGCTCTGCCTCTGAAGGTTCTACCTACGCTTCTGGTGCCACAGGTACCGGTAGCAACGGTTTGTCCGGAACAGCCACCTTAACCGGTACTGCTTCCAACACTGGTAACTCCATGAACACCGGCTCTGCCTCTGAAGGGTCCACCTACGCTTCTGGTGCCACTGGTACCGGTAGCAACGGTAACTCTCAAACCAACACTGGTAACTCCATGAACACCGGCTCTGCCTCTGAAGGGTCCACCTACGCTTCTGGTGCCACAGGTACCGGTAGCAACGGTTTGTCCGGAACAGCCACCTTAACCGGTACTGCTTCCAACACTGGTAACTCCATGAACACCGGCTCTGCCTCTGAAGGGTCCACCTACGCTTCTGGTGCCACTGGTACCGGTAGCAACGGTAACTCTCAAACCAACACTGGTAACTCCATGAACACCGGCTCTGCCTCTGAAGGGTCCACCTACGCTTCTGGTGCCACAGGTACCGGTAGCAACGGTTTGTCCGGAACAGCCACCTTAACCGGTACTGCTTCCAACACTGGTAACTCCATGAACACCGGCTCTGCCTCTGAAGGTTCTACCTACGCTTCTGGTGCCACAGGTACCGGTAGCAACGGTTTGTCCGGAACAGCCACCTTAACCGGTACTGCTTCCAACACTGATAACTCAATGAATAGTGCCTCCCACCATAGAGGTACAGGTAGCTCCACTGGTGCTACTAGTACCGGTGGCAACACCAACTCCATGGATGCTTCCAACCATCAAAGAACAAGTGGTGTCACTACCACCTCCACTGCAGGTAACAACGGTCACTCTACTCCTCAAACCTTGACTGGTACTGAAACCAATGCCTTGACTGGTGCTGGTACTAACACTAACACCAACTCCATTGATGCTTCCAACCATCAAAGAACAAGTGGTGTCACTACCACCTCCACTGCAGGTAACAACGGTCACTCTACTCCTCAAACCTTGACTGGTACTGAAACCAATGCCTTGACTGGTGCTGGTACTAACACTAACACCAACTCCATTGATGCTTCCAACCATCAAAGAACAAGTGGTGTCACTACCACCTCCACTGCAGGTAACAACGGTCACTCTACTCCTCAAACCTTGACTGGTACTGAAACCAATGCCTTGACTGGTGCTGGTACTAACACTAACACCAACTCCATTGATGCTTCCAACCATCAAAGAACAAGTGGTGTCACTACCACCTCCACTGCAGGTAACAACGGTCACTCTACTCCTCAAACCTTGACTGGTACTGAAACCAATGCCTTGACTGGTGCTGGTACTAACACTAACACCAACTCCATTGATGCTTCCAACCATCAAAGAACAAGTGGTGTCACTACCACCTCCACTGCAGGTAACAACGGTCACTCTACTCCTCAAACCTTGACTGGTACTGAAACCAATGCCTTGACTGGTGCTGGTACTAACACTAACACCAACTCCATTGATGCTTCCAACCATCAAAGAACAAGTGGTGTCACTACCACCTCCACTGCAGGTAACAACGGTCACTCTACTCCTCAAACCTTGACTGGTACTGAAACCAATGCCTTGACTGGTGCTGGCACTAACACGAACTCCATTGATGCTTCCAACCATCAAAGAACAAGTAGTGCCACTACCACCTCCACTGCAGGTAACAACGGTCACTCTACTCCTCAAACCTTGACTGGTACTGAAACCAATGCCTTGACTGGTGCTGGTACTAACACTAACACCAACTCCATTGATGCTTCCAACCATCAAAGAACAAGTGGTGTCACTACCACCTCCACTGCAGGTAACAACGGTCACTCTACTCCTCAAACCTTGACTGGTACTGAAACCAATGCCTTGACTGGTGCTGGTACTAACACTAACACCAACTCCATTGATGCTTCCAACCATCAAAGAACAAGTGGTGTCACTACCACCTCCACTGCAGGTAACAACGGTCACTCTAATCCTCAAACCTTAACAGGTACTGATGCCAAGACTGCAAACCCAACAGACAAAAACACTGTTAGCAGCACCTTTTCTGGAACTGTTTCGAATACTGCGGGCCTAATGAACACTGGCTCTGCTTCCGAAGGTTCAGCCTATGCTTCTAGTGCCACTGGTACTGGTAGCAACGAAATGTCGGGAACAAGAACTCTAATTGGTACTGCTCCTACTACCACCAACTCTTTCAACACAGGGTCTGTTTCTGAAGGCTCAACCTACGCTTCTGGGGCCACAGGTACCGGTAGCAACGGTTTGTCAGGAACAGCCACCTTAACCGGCACCGCCTCCAACACTGGTAACTCCATGAACACCGGCTCTGCCTCTGAAGGTTCTACCTACGCTGTTGGTGCCAGTGGTACCAACAATGACGGTAAATCTCAAACCAACACTGCTACTTCAATTATCAGCTACTCCCCTACTACTAAAGCTTCTAGAATTACTTTGTCTAGGAGCTCTATTACCACCTCGATCCCACAGTCCAGTAGTATTGATAAAGCTTCCCGAACCGAAAATTCAAGTAATGTTTTGGCAAGCTCATCCAGTACTGTACTTCCAGGCTATGGTAATAATACCCTCCCTACTTCATCATCTTACGTGGCATCTCAAGATTCTACATCTCATAATGTTCCTTCTGCAAGTGGAACAGCCTCTCCTTCATCTAATTCACCAATTACTGCAAATACCAGTCCAGGTATTTCCGGTAATGTCTCAACTCTAGATAATGTGAGCTCCTCTAACAATAGTGGGGATGGCAGGGACACTAGCAGTATGGCACCTACTGTTACAAGTGGACAATCATACTCCTCTCCTACATTGGCAGTTACCTCTTCACTTTCTTCTTACGAAGGTGCTGGCTCCTTAAACAAGAAATGGTCCTTAGGATCGCTTCTACCAATTATACTTTTGGTAATAGTTTAGGTGAGTAATTTTATGACTATCTTTATACATGGCAATATTTTTTCTATTTGTATTTTTATATTTGATCTAACCGTTTTGTATATATAGGTTATGTGATTTTAATATTAATAACATTTTGTTTTACTTGATACTGTTCACCGATGAATCTCATCATTTAGCAAGTAAATGTAAAAACCACAGTGATCAATTGCTAGTTTTTATCAGTTCATGCCCACTATCAGTGATTTGTTGATATGTATGAAGAATACACCATGGAATTTACTAATTTTATTAGTGATCTATTAAGTTAAATCCTAAAAATTGATCAAGAAAGAGAGTAAATATGGTTTTCAAAAGAAGTTTTGTTTTCTCTACCTTACAAAAGAGTACAACTACTAGTAACTGTTAAGATTTGAAGGTGATAAATACTAAGCTCTAAGATAGTACTTGAAGCTAACTTGACGGAATTAATATTCACAGAAAAATGGTCTCTACTAGTTTATTGTTAGGGCGAACCCTCTCTGTTGAAAAAAATGTGATTGTCCGAAAGATAAATATTTTATTTAGCTAGTAAAAAGTAATGATGAGATTATAGAGTATGGATTAGTTAGCCCCCAGATACGTGAAAAACTTTGTTTTCCTCTTATCCTCCTCTCAAAACTCTGTATTAACTATACTTACACAGGAGCGGAGAGACCATATAATATAAAAAATTCTGTAAAGACAAAGGTGTTCTATATTATCAAATACATTACCTTGATTTGAACTTCAATTGAAGTACAATGGTGTTTTACAGATTCATTAGTGTTATATTTGCCTTTAAATACCGAGTACTGTGATAATAATATTGCATTCCTTTTAGGTCACTGATAAGGTTTTTCAGGGCTCTTCCTCTTTAAATAAACAAAAAATCCATTAATTTCTGGTACACAACAGCTTTTTTATTTTAATATAAATTATTGCTCTATGTAGTTCTTTGAAAATGATCAAACATCGAAATACTCCTGCATAGAAAGGAGTGTCATTTAGTTATACGAACTCCTATTTCTTTTACAACTAGTTGTAGTGTATATCTATTATATAAGATGAGATAAAGATAATATCGTAACTTAATTACCATGTAATAATAACTGTTTCTACAAGATTTTAATTTGAAATAAATATCTCGATTGGATTATGAGTTGCAAAAATAATATAAATATATTAATCATATTAATTTGCACTTCCAGTGATTTACTGTTTTAATCCTCATTCTTTATAAAACGAAAACTATTATAATACCTAGTACGAACTCTTGTGTAGATAATTACATAGGAGACGGGCAATTGATATAAAAATGAATTGGAACAAGAACAATTATTAGTATTTCTAAATAGTACTTACTTGTATAGTATATAGCATAACATATTGGCGGTTTCCAGAGCCTTAGGCTTCTGGTGTGGTACTATAGATGCTTACGTGATATCTCTCTCGTTGTATTTAGGACAAAAGTGTCTTATATAGTGTTATATATGTTTATAGACCTTTGGTCTTAAATACACAAATGATGGTTTTGAAGATTTTCACAAATCTGAAAAACTAAAACCTATCATAATGTACGGCAATACCATACATTATGAAGTTCAGATAGTGTTGGAATCTGAGATGAGAATAATCACAGATTCACTATAAGCTAATTCAGTATTCCTATCTGAACTTCATAATGTATGGTTTTACCGTATATTATGATAGTTTTTAGTTTTTCAGATTTGTGAAAATCTTCAAAACATAATTTTTGTATTTAAGACCAAAGGTCTATAAACATATAGAACACTATATAAGACACTTTTGTCCTAAATACAACGAGAGATAAACTAAGTAAGCATGATACATACCACACTAGACGCTGAATGCTCTAGAAACCAACATGGTAGCGCCGCTTGAATCGATCCAGACGTCAAGAAAACTGATAAGAGTCAGGACGTCAAAAAGTCTTTTGAAGACAAAATAAATGAACTCTCAGAAGATTTATTGAGAGTCACCTGTGACACGAGTCTAGATAGAAATGAAAAGAAAGAAAAGATTGAAGATTTAAATTTTATGCTTGACACCTTAAGAGAGGCAAGACATAAAAGAAATGTTGATGAGGAAAGAATTTCTCAGAAAAATGTAAGAAATTCTAGATACATTGACGAAGAAGAAACCCATAGAAACAGTAGAAGAAACAACAACAGAACAAATAGACAAACGATTGAGACTGTTGTACAGCGTTCAACAACTAAAGGAATGAGAAATGATCTTATTCTATCCGAAAAGGATGAATTTGGACAATTTTATACATTTAGAACAATAGATGGCAATGAAGTCAAATACTACTATGATAATCCTAATGTACAATTTGAGCAGTCATTAAAGACAGTAGAAGATATACCTATATGGTGTAAAGCTTTTTCTGACTACTTAGAATTATGGAAATTTGATGACATTACCAGCATGGATTATCCTGAAGATATTGATGAAACACAAAAATTCATCATCAAGAAAATCATCAAAGGCTCCATCTCAGGAGACTTTGCACTACGTAACTTTAGCAACAAAGACGGTGTTGAAATGTTCGTGATGATCAGGAATACATTAGAAAAGAAGTATACCAGATCCACAAAGGACAGAATGTGGAGAGAGATTGTAATTGATGAATTTTGCAGTGATACTACCGAAATGTATAACAAACTGTTATACATGTGTCAACTAGAAATCTGGAGCTGTGGAGGAAAGGATGACATTCACATGACAGACACACGATTGAACAGGAGATTAAAGGACTGTTTAACAAAGTATATGGTCGTAGAATTAATGAGTGGAGAAAGTAATGGTGAATTTAATGGAAACTTAAAGGACCTTACTCCAGAAGAATATGTGGAAGCAATTGAACAAACAGTACTAAGAGTAACTGGTAAATATTGTGAGAACCATAACCTAACGGAGTTGGAAAAGAGAACATGTTTGATATGTTCTTCCGTGTTCCACCAAGCGAGAAATTGTTACCAAAATTATAATAACCACAGTTACAACAACAATAATACCAATAGTTCCAGTGTTACTCACAGAAACGGAAATTCTAATTGGAAGGATAATCACAATCCAAACCAAAAAACATCTAGTCGGGAGGAACAGAACAATGAATCTCTTAGGCAAGATTAACGAGAATAAGAGAGATTCTCATGTACAATATAACAATCAAGAAACACAAGAAAAAATTACAAAAATTAATAAAAAAAAATCACAAAATAACTTAAAAAATTCAAAAACAAAGAAAAAAATACTACAAACTATCAAAAAGGGTGAACCAATCTATGATAAAATAGTCATAGATACAGCTGCTGGGATCCATCTGGTTCATACATTGGACTGGTTATCAGAGTATCAGGAGATAATCAACGCACCAGAATACTATGGTGCAGGTGATGATGAAAATCCTCTTCAGATACTTGGGACGGGTAAACTACCCATCAAGGTAAGCCAGGATAAAGTAATTGCTGTGGAAGCATATTATTGCCCACAACAGGATGCCACAATTATATCAGCAGACAAATTATATCAAGAAACTGGTATTACTTTGGATAGGGGCTATAAATCATTGATTAGTGAAGAAACGAGTTTTGATGCAGAAACTTTCAAGACGGGAAACACAGTCTGGGTGAATGCTGAGAAAATCATTGATTTCAAACCTGTAGACATAAATACAGAGAAAACAACGACAATTGGAAAAGTCCAAGTTATAAGAGTGATATCTCCACCAAATCCACTAAAAACTAAACAAAAAATTCCTTTAATTGAAGCTCATTTAAGATTGAATCATTTTCCAGCAAAAGGAATAATTAAATCTATTATAATGAATAACTTTGAAGATGTTGATGCAGTATCGGATACAAAAACATCAATGAAAATGTGGTGTGAAATATGCATAGCAGGTCGCATGCACAGACATTTCCACTACACAGGGTCCATGAATTACTATTCAGCCCAAAAGGAACCTGGATCATCATGGGGTTTGGATGTATTCGGTCCTGTACCACACGTAAAGGAAAAATATATGCTACTAATGGTAGATAGTGTTTCTAGATTCATGATTGTGACAACTCATTCCAGAAAACATCAAAATGAAATTGGTAATCAAATTGAAAGAAATATCAAATGGATAGAAAAACAATTTGATACCAAAGTCAAAGAATTATTGATGGATCGAGGAAAAGAGTTTGACAATCAAACTGTCGAAGAAATGGCTACCCAAGAGGGGATTTCACTCATTTACACCTCAACAGAGGATCATCAAGCAAATGGACGAAGTGAAAGAGGTATACGTACTGTAATTGAAGATACAAGAACGTTATTATTACAATCCGAACTACCTCTACGCTTCTGGACATTTGCTGCCAGGGCTGCAACAAATGTAAGGAATTGTTTGTATAATAAAAATGTGGGAGAATCTCCCTTAATGAACATCTCAAAACATAAGATGAAAATAACCTTACGATCATTCCTCCCATTTGGAGCACCTGCAATGATCCTAGATCATACTGTCCATAAAACCAAAGCTCCAGGTAAGCGAGCAATTACATTATCAAAAGATCCAAGAGGTTTTGGCTATCATTTTTACATTCCAAAGGATAAGAAAATCATCTCATCTACTAACTATGTTTTACCAAACTACACTGTAGATCATGGTGAAACAGCCAAAGATGGCCAACAGGACATCATTGGAACATTTTTAGATGAGACGAAGGAGAAAATTGGAAATTTAAATGATATAGAATTTGATGAAAAAGAAATTCTAGATGCTTTACCTCCAGATGATGTAACTCTTGAAGACATAAAAGAGAGTAAAACGTCAGGGGAGTTTGTTGAAGATGAGTCAAGACTATTGCAATATCTAATTGCAAATGACAACAATGAACAACAAGAGGCCTACGTTCATCCAAAGGAGATTGATAATATGAAATTGGATAATATATATGAGGAAAGTGATGATCAAGAAGATGATCCAGACTACATTCCAGAAGTAGAGGAGGATGTTGATGATATAACAATGGATGATGATATGGCTACAGAGGAAGAATTTGGTGAAGACAATGAGTCAACAGAGGAGAATATGATAGAAGAAACTATACTAACAGAGGAGGATAATAACGAAGATAGAAAGTTGATCAAAGAAGATCAAAATGAGAATAACAAATCGGATAACGAAGAAAGTTCACACGAAGAGGAAATTACAAGTGAACATGAACTTGAAAACAACAGTGGTAATGATCGACAAGATATAGATCATAACATTATTGAAGAAAAAGAAGATCGTGATAATAAGGAGGTAATTAAACATAACCCAAAACAATTACTCAATGATATCAAAGAAATGTATCAGGCAATGAACATACTGCCAAACGAAGAAAATGAAGATAAGACACCAACATTAAAAGAAAATGAAACTAAAACATCAAGATTGAATCACAATGAAAATACCACACCAATATTGAACGAAATTGAAAATAATACACCAAAATTAAAGGAAAATGAACCAGTGACAGAAGTTTATGATGAACATCCTCAACCCATACTAGAACAAAACCTACCAGTGGAGGAATATTTTGATGCAACCAAGCAACCAATACTAGAGCAAACTATACATGCAGACGAACAACCTGCATCAAATTTTGAACCTACACAACGAGATATACCAGAAACAAACCACAAATCATGGTTAGAAAAGAAATTCACATCAATTAAGTCGAAACCCACAAAGAAAATACACACAAGATTACTTGATGAAACTGTTAAAAGTGGTAACATTAATCATCTACCCAAAATTAATATTAATTCATTAGAAGATAGAAGAGATATTAATCCCCCTAAGAAGGTTGTAAAATCAAAGAAATACATTAGATTTATAAGTCCAAAAGAGGGATGGGAAAATGAAGTTATTACTTCTACAGGAAACACACCAACAAATCGAAAGATTCGTGCATTATTTTATAATGATGCCATCACCAACAACAGCAATTTAGGTGACAAAACAAAATTCATTGAAGCCTACAATGCTGAATTAGAGAATTTAATTAAAATGCAGGTCATTAATATGGAAGTCAAAATTGACAAGAGTAAGATCCCAAAGGACAAACTCATTCCTATTAATATATTATTTGATATCAAACGTAACGGGGTATACAAGGCAAGAATTGTATGCAGGGGCGACAAACAAGCCACCACCAGTTACAATGATATAGATACCGCCATTTTGAACATGGATTCTTTGAAGCTGTTGCTAATCATAGCAAACAATTCCAAAATGAAACTAAGAACCCTGGACATAAATCATGCATTCTTATATGCTGATTTAGAGGAGGAATTATACGTCATCCATCCTAAGGACAAAAGGAAAGCTACTCCCTTGAAGAAGGCATTATATGGCCTAAAACAAAGTCCAAAACGATGGAACGAGACACTGAAAGAGTTCATGAACTCTATTGGCCTCTACGACAGTGTTTACTCACCAGGACTGTATGTTTCAATAGATGGAAAAACTATGATTGCAGCATATGTTGATGACTGCATCATGGCCGCCGAATCAGACGATGCATTGGACGACTTAGAAAACAGATTAAAAAACAAATTCTCACTAAAAATAGTGGGAACAATGAAAAATAGTAAACTGGAAACGGATATTTTAGGATTAGATCTTAACTATGATTACAACAAAGGTGAAATCACCTTAGGAATGAATAGTTATATTCTAAGACTCAAAGATCAGTATCCAGAAATACTAAGTGACAAAATGAAAACAATGGATTTACCTCATATTACTTCATATGAGGTAAATCCAAAAGAAGACAAGATAATTATGGATAAACCAGAATACAAAAGGAAAGTCAAATATCTACAGGAACTTATTGGAAAACTAAACTACATTAGATCCAGAGGAAGAATTGATATTGACTTTGCTGTTGGAAAAGTTGCTAGACTAGTACTATACCCTCATGAGAAGGTCATCAAAGCAGCAGAAAAGATTCTAAAATATGTTTATTCTACGAGAGATGTTGCAATGACATTCCTCAGAGAAGAAGACAAAGAAAATTATAGAATCACTGTTGTATGTGATGCATCTCTTGCCTCCGAATATGACCTCAAATCAAGGGCAGGGGGAATTATATGGCTAGGTAACAACTTTTTCCATGGATTCTCCAAAAAGTCCTCAATAGTGTGTGACAGTTCTGCAGAAGCAGAGCTAGATGCTCTGAACACAGCAGATAAACTGGCACTACTATTGAAATTAAAATTAGATAAAATAGAACCAAACATGAATGAAGAAATACAATTAATTACAGATTCTAAACCAGCCTTAGAATGGTTAAATCAAGATTATTTCAAGGCAAGAACCAAATTTCTTGGATTGAGGGTGGAACGGTTAAAAGAAAGAATTAAAGATAGTCAACTAACGATCAGAAAAATTAAAGGAACAGACAATCCTGCTGATCCATTGACAAAACCAGTTCCAGCCAAGGAATTCCAAAGATTAGTTATGGTTCTACAACACAAACTCACAAGTGATGACTTACTTCCAATCACTGTCCAATGGTAATGTGGTAATCATGCATACCTCTCAAAATGAACAGGAGGGAGTTGAGAGAAAGACAGAATTACGGGGGTGTGTTGGAATCTGAGATGAGAATAATCACAGATTCACTATAAGCTAATTCAGTATTCCTATCTGAACTTCATAATGTATGGTTTTACCGTATATTATGATAGTTTTTAGTTTTTCAGATTTGTGAAAATCTTCAAAACATAATTTTTGTATTTAAGACCAAAGGTCTATAAACATATAGAACACTATATAAGACACTTTTGTCCTAAATACAACGAGAGATAAACTAAGTAAGCATGATACATACCACACTAGACGCTGAATGCTCTAGAAACCAACAGATAGAAATACTGAATTAGCTTATAGTGAATCTGATGATATTCTTATCTCAGATTCCAACAAAGATAATATCAACTTATCATTCTTGATGGTAGTATCCTGTAGAATATAATATCGTGGTTCGCTATCTTCGATATCATGAACTTGATATCTGACAACAACAAAAAATGTAAAGACTTCATGGCCAAGTTGGTTAAGGCGTGCGACTGTTAATCGCAAGATCGTGAGTTCAACCCTCACTGAGGTCGAATTTTTTTACATACAGACTGTATTTTGATCATGTGATTCCGTTGATCAAAGTAGACGATGACAATTCAAAAAGTCTAAACACCAATATGTGGGTATATGGTAGATTCTATAATTATTGGTTTCATTTTTACACGATACCTTATATTTTGTTTTTATTTAATCGGTTGTGGCCAATTATTTTAACCAAGACTATGTTATAACTTGGATTCATTATAGTTATAGTACAACTTATATAGATGTATCTTCAATACTGTTAATGAACAAAATGCAATGACTAGTACAATTCATATGATAAAATACCTTCTTGGAGTTTAAAGCAAAACTAAAGCTCGAGACTGTAATATATCTTTTAGCTATTTGACTATTCTTAGATAGTACTGTGATCACTACTATAGATGAAATATTGTAATTCAAGAAGGGGAAATAGTTTTTTAATGGAAAGATAAGTAAAATATTTTATATTAAAGATAAGAATAAATAATGTATAACAGAGACATAAGATCCAAAAATATCATAAGAATAGCAAAAAAAAGATGTATCAGAGAAGAATCAATTATCACGGGTTTCAATAAAGCTCAGATAAGCTTTGCTTTGAATCACCGTAATAATGTATTGTTAAATAAAAAGTTCGATTTCAGAACAAGTAACAATTCTTTCTTTTCAGGGGGAAAAGTTGATGAAAATGTATTAGTCAAAAATTTATCATATAGCCATAGAGAGTTGAAAAAAAAAAGCATTTGAGTGTTGGACATAGTAGCAACAATTTGTGTATTTGGGTTAATTAGTGCTTATTGTTGTGGTAAAATTTGATAATATAAAAAAATATGCAAGGTATTCAAAAACATTAGTATTAGTATAATTCAGAATAAGTCTATCATTCAAACACATTAGCAAATTGACTTTAATTGAAAAGGCAGGGGTATTAGCAATTCAAAAAATAAAAAAATAGAAAAAGAATTGTCGAAAGAACATCATCAATTAAATCTGTTTCATAGCATTTAATTTTTGTTTCCACATGAAGAGAAACATTAACCAACCCATAAATAAAGCACTTAACCCAACACTTACATTGAGTGTAAACATAGGTGTAAATCCCCTATACTCCATTGCTTCGATGACTTGATCGGTTGATTCCATAAAAATAACACCACCACTAATAAGACAAAATGATGTAATTAATTCTGTAATTGGTCTTGTTGGTCTTTGACTTTTGGATGGTTTTAAATAAAATATGATGTAAGTCAAGACCCTAAACAATGATCCATATGAGAATAGGTAGCCCCATTGAGAATGGACACTTGTCGACAGTTGTGAGGCTTGTGCATGTTGTGACATTAAAATTCCTGTCCAGAAGATAGTCAATGCAGGAAAAGGGTTAGGAGAATAACCTGGACTACCACAGAAGATTTCTTCCTCTTGATGATTACTATCTTTTAACAGCTCTTTGGCCTTTTCGTATCTCCATTTGTTCAATTGGGCTTCAACTAATACCCCACACAACCCAGTACCAATATACATAAATGCAATTGAAGCATGCTGTAAATCTTTTGCAGTCCAAGCACCACCGGCACCAGCAAGATGTTCTAAAAACACATTTGTGCAACCATAAAATAAAATCAGACCTGCTTCAATAGTTTCCATTGTAATTGTTCCTTGGGGAGTCAGATTTCCCCAAGTTGAATTTTCCCTAAGTTGTTTTAATGTGAATCCGATTGGGTTCCACGCCCAACCATATGTTTTCCCATTACCACAATATCTCCCCACTGATATCACACCAAGTATTACGAAAACACCCCCTTTAATCCAATGAGCTAATAAGTTGAAGATTCTTTCTCCTTTACCAAATAAACACCCAATGGCTAACCCAATGAATATGTCAATCCCCATAAAGAATAGTAGCAAGACATTAAATATCTTGACAAAATAATACATAAATTTAACGAATAAATTTGTGTAAGTTATTGTGAAATTAGGTTTATTATTGGGAGTCATAATATCAATTTCATCATATGATTGATTATCGCTTGGAGTTAATGTGTAAACATCATCTTCTGATGAATTACCGTTATTTGTTTGCAACTGTTCGGGATCCGGACTCATACATTCCATTGCCATATATTCATTTCTTTTGTGAGGGATATGAACTTTTGAATTGTGAAGATAACAGTAAAATACAAAGTATAGTGTGGTTGTGATAAACAAGATTGTAAATACCTTAAAATAAATGTTATGCGGATACCAGATATCTGAATTCGGGAATGTTGACACGTAAATGAATAAACTGAGGTAAGAGATGGAGAAAAGTAATTGATTGACACTTAAAAGTGTAAAATACCAATTTTTATTATAATTATCAAAAACTAGGCAAATTGGGTATACCAATAAGAATGATAATAATAATGTGGTAATGTGGCATTTTAATGCATTTGGTTTCCCTAAAGTAGAATTGAAAAACGTAGTGGTATTATAGTTTTCCCAATATAACCTTTCACCAGGGGTTAATCCCATTCGCTGTAAAATTGGTATTCCATGAGCATGTTTGGGTTGAAAAGGAGTTGGTATTATTTTTGAAGATAGTGTGGCACTAGCTGACAGATATGGTGGCATATCCATGGCAGTTTAAAGCTTTAAATTGTCGTCTATCTTTATTCAATAAATTAATCGACCAGTGGCGATTTCTAATCTCAATTATCTGTTTTTGGTGTTTTTATCTTAAGTCGGTCACATTATGCATATCTGGTAATAGGGGATCTCTCCCTGTAAGTATTCTTTATTCCATAATATTTTACTTAATTTTTTTATTTTTCAATTTTTGTCTATTTCTAAATAGGGACATAAATAAGACAGATACTATTTGTTCACATAGGATGGTTTAAATGATTGGTGGTGGATTACGAATGCAGGAAAGAGATGTAAGTACTGGTTTAATTATTTACTTTTGTTGTTGGTTTTAGCACTGTTTTGAAGATTACTGTTCAAGAGAAATAGGAGTATCAAAGTATGTAAAGATGGGGAAATCTCATTTGCTCAAGAGTGACGAATTCCAATACAGGAAGATTTGGTCTATTTGAGGGGGAAGTGTGTTTATTATGTGGGGTAGTTTTATCTGACAGGTTAAACCTTTTGGGGTTTTCACAATTCTTTTAAGATTGTGTTAATTCAATAACTAAACTTAAATTCAATCTTGTTTATAGTCCAATTTTTCTCAGAAGTACACTTTCCATGGCATGTAACAACTTGAGGTTTACTATCCCAGACCATTATGTAGTGCTCAATACAATTAATGATATTTACCTGGTTTACATATCATTGAAAATTTTCTCTCTCTGTCTTTTATCAATATATGTGGAGGAATCATAATTTAGCTAAGAAATCATTTCAAAATTTTTATATCTATTTGTATTGTATTAGGTGACCAAACTCATGGCAAACTTGAAAAGTTAGTCTACATTAGTCTGACTAAAACATATTATTTTAATTTCTAACAGTTATGTGTTTATTCCATCTTGGTGTACTTAATTGTAATGAAATAGCTTTTACTTTCCACCCTCATTGATATATTGGTGATGGATTATATTGCAACGTTTTATTTGGGACATAACGGGCACTAGAATAAAAACATTGATACACTAGCATCTAGCTTTGTGTCGCAAGGTTGAAAAAAATCAAACACGCAAGGTGTATTAAAATATATGAAAACTGTTCATATGTTGAAAAGAGCTCTACTGCCTCTCTATTTATATTAAAAGAGCACAGTTCCAATGATCAAATATATGGTCACCCATCTTGTCTTCATTTGCAGAGATACCCGTCAAGATCCAATGACATCATCATGCCAGCCAAATTCAGGAGGGTTTTACCCTCGCTCATTAAAACTCAAAAAACTAGTTCCATTAAGAGCTCTATCTTAGAACATTGTGCAATTATACCCTTTGCATTACACATTTAGTTATTAGCTACCTTTGGTTACTATACCACCCCAACTTTTAGAGACCATTAACTGCCGTTACGGGTGTGTAAAATTATTGACTACACCTTTCGAAAGCACCAATGTTTCATCATCCACAGCCACAAAATCTTTTAGATTTTCAAGTGACCTAGCATTCAAATACTAAGGAAGGTTTGATCTATTTAAGGCCATGCAAACCATATTTTTGAGGTTTTAAGTAATACTGCTGACATTTATCCAAAGAACCAGACAAAGAAAAAACACACTTTACTCATGCCTGCATTACCTCAAGTTTGTTCTGAGGCCCCTGCCCGCAGAATACAGCCATTATTTCAATGTATACTTTCCATACAAGTCCTTGTTAAAGCACCTGCCTGCAAACAACACCAACAACTTAATAGAAGGGAGTTTGGCCGAGTGGTTTAAGGCGTCAGATTAAGGTTTTGTGTTTAAACTTTAACATTCTGATATCTTCGGATGCGCGGGTTCGAATCCCACAGCTCTCATTATTTTTTTAAATTCCCAGCAGTCAAATAACTGTAGACCCCACGAGGATTCACACACTGTACTGTAACTCACCCCAACACACACTGCCATTACAACAACACAACGTCTGATGCTCCAAAGAACAGCTCCACACCCACACAAGTGCAAGAAACGCACTGTGTAAAACAGCTTTAATGTGGTGTTTCCGCACATTGGAAATAGTCGTTTTGCAAAGTCCGAGATGACCAGCCCCACAGTTTGCCAGTAACACTCTTGTAGATGAATGAAAGATTAAACACAGTGGTGGACATGGTGGATGATCACACCGGTAAAGGTACTCACATATAGTCACATCACACAGTTATACCATGTGTGGTAGAGTCATAGTAGGCTGTACAGTGTAGGGAAGCGTTGAGAATTTAATTCTATCTAACCCATCTATGTAAGTGCATACACACAATTCTGTATATAAAGACCAACTGTTCCCATCCATTTGAATCAAACCTTTTCTAAACATTCAATCTTATATCTCAACAAAATAAATACCTACAATTACAAATAACTACAATTATAACGGATTCAAATGCCATCTCACTTCGACACTGTACAATTACACGCTGGTCAAGAAGACCCATCGGACAACAACCACAGACCAAGAGCTGTACCAATTTACTCTACCAGTTCTTATGTCTTCAAGGACTCCAAACACGGTGCCGATTTATTCGGTCTGAGAGTACCAGGGTATGTTTATTCTCGTTTCCAAAACCCAACGACAGCAGTCCTCGAAGATAGAATTGCTGCTTTGGAAGGTGGTGTCGCAGCTTTAGCGGTCTCTTCAGGACAAGCAGCTCAAACACTGGCCATTCAAGGATTGGCACATGCAGGAGACAATATCGTCTCTACTTCGTTTTTATATGGTGGTACATATAATCAATTTGCTGTTTCATTCAAAAAAATCGGTATCGAAGCTAGGTTTGTCAATGGTGATAAACCAGAAGATTTCGAAAGTCACTTTGACGCAAATACTAAATGTGTTTATCTTGAATCTATTGGTAATCCCAAGTATAATGTCCCTGATTTCGAAAATATCGTAAAAGTGGCACATAAACATGGTATCCCAGTAATAGTTGACAATACATTCGGTGCTGGAGGGTTTTTCTGTCAACCATTTAAATATGGAGTCGATATTATAACTCATTCTGCAACAAAATGGATTGGAGGTCATGGAACTACTATTGGTGGGTTAATTGTCGATTCTGGTAATTTCCCATGGAAGGATTATCCAGAAAAATTCCCTCAATTCTCAAAACCATCTCAAGGTTATCATGGTACCATCTTTAATGAATCGTATGGCAATTTAGCCTATATTCTTCATGTAAGAGTGGAATTGTTAAGAGATTTTGGTGCTCTATTAAATCCATTTGGTTCTTTCCTTTTATTACAAGGTATTGAAACTTTATCCCTAAGGGCCGAAAGACAGGGCCAAAATGCTTACAATTTAGCCAAATGGTTAGAGACTAATCCTTACGTTTCTTGGGTTTCTTATCCAGGTCTTGTATCTCATTCTCATCATGAAAATGCTAAAAAATATTTAAAAAATGGGTTTGGTGGGGTTCTCTCCTTTGGTGTGAAAGATTTACCAAATTCTGATAAAGAAACTGATCCATTTAAATTATCCGGTGCTGTCTTTGTAGATAATTTAAAACTAGCATCCAATTTAGCCAATGTAGGTGATTCTAAGACTTTAGTCATTGCTCCATATTTTACCACTCATGAACAATTAGATGAGGAACATAAAGCTGCTGCTGGGGTCACTAAAGATTTAATTAGATGTTCTGTTGGTACTGAATTTATTGCTGATATCAAAGCAGATTTCGAACAAGCTTTTGCTAAAACATTTAAAGACGTTGTACCAGAATAAGCAGACCCACTTTTATACTATATTTTTACTATACTAAATTTTGCAAAAAAGTCACAGTTACAAATACATGCATATATTTATATATAAATACAATACTGTATCTAGTATGGTATACCGTTGGTAAGACGTTGGAACTCATCATAACCAACAGTGAACATACTTTCAAAACTTTTCCCAATTAAATTCTTCATAAACAACGCAGCCTCATGATCTGTCTTTTCAGGCTGGAATCTGGTACGAAGATTCTTAATGGTCTTACTGCCTTTAAAACAAGGTAACCCACTATCCAACATAGGCACAATCCCTTCAATGATAAAATCCATTTGGGAACGGGCAGCTAAATAACCTTTGATACACAATTCTTCAAATTCTTGGAATGCAGCAGTTTCATTAGAACCACCCATCACTTTCACCATTTCCCTGGTTAACTTAAATGGTACTGCTTCAAATTTAACACCCCCAGGTACAATATCAAATATGAAACCAAAATCAATGTGAAGACAATGGCCTTGATCATCATACATAATATTACCATTATGTCTATCTTTGAATTGCAATAGGTAGGAAATGATACTATATCCTGCTAAAGATTTAACAAAATTGCTTCTCGCCTTTTGAAATTCGATACTGTCTTCAGGACCAAATTTAGTAATGAAATATTCATATAAACCGTTAACAGCTTCTCTACCTAACATATCACGAGATATAGAATTCGGTAATACATCAATAACACCACAACCGGGTGCTGTGGCAGTAACACGATATGGAAACACATAAACATCCAACCCAATATTACTCCAGATAGTTCTGAACATCGATATCAATTGTAAGGCAAGGACATCCTGTCTACAATCATCACCAACTTTGAAGATAGCAGCTTGCCATTTTTCTATAGTTGTCATTTCACCTGTATCTGAATCCCTCACATCCTTTTTTATTTTGAATGTAGCCATGAATGGTGCTTTGGCATGTGATTGCAATGGTTTACCACTAGCCCTATTGATATCAACAACAACACCATCTGGGTTCGAGGGCAAATACACATCAGGTAACACTTTAATCAACATCATTTCCTCATCGATCTTTTGTTTCTTTTCCGCTTTACTTTTCTTGATATACGGTTTCAATTTACCAGAAATATTTGTCACCTCGTTGAAGAATTCAAACTCTCTTTGATAGAATGCTAAATGTTGCTTACTAAAGCTCTTAATCATTCTTTCACGTACACGATCAAGAGTAGGTTTAATTGCGTCTTCGATAACACCTTCGTCATCTTTATAACAATTTGCTAATAAATTCCATATGATTTGATGGGCAAATAACACACTAATCTTAGCAGTATCTATAATTAATTTTTCAACATAACCTGTGCGATCATATCGTAATGATTGAACAATTTGTGGAACATAAAAGAAGGTAACATTAACATCGTGAGATTCCAATGAGAACATACTATATTGTAGAACATATGGGTTTGAACTGAACTCTGGTGCAAACAGACCAATGGATTTCAATGGACTGGTTGGAGTCCAGTAGGTAATATAATGTGAATCAGATTTTGAGGACTTGACATGTGATAAAAATACAGAAACCAACTGTGAAACTTGTGCGCACTGTAATGGGAACTGTTTTACAAGAGCACCCAAATACTGCTTACTTTTGTTACTTTTATATCTTTGAACAATATTGGAAGCTAGTTGTGGATTCTTCTCAAATGCAACAAGAATCATAGAATCTGTCAAACGATTTGAATCAGCACCACCAATCTTTTCTAATGGGAATAACCATGTCTCAATTTGTTGCATTTCACTAGCTAAAAAGAACTGCAATAATGTAAATTCTTTATCACAGTATTTTTTAAATATAGCAGAATTTTTAGTCAAATTGTGATAGAAAGCTTTAATCACTGCTAAATCTGCTCTGATTTTCAGGTCGTTAGAGCCAAACGGCCATGTAATTGGAGTAATAAACCAACTTAAACTGGCATCTACAATTTTAGTACATAATCTCTTGATATTCCTTGTCTTTTGTTTTATGTTCTGTTCTAAGATGGAAACAGCTAATTGTAACATTTCAAAGCGGATCAATCTGGCAAATGGATGTAAACTACCTTTACTGATATGTTCCATACTGTATAAAATTGTTCTGGTAAATATTTTCAGAACAAAATTACTTTGTAGTAAAGTACCTTCAAAATGAGATGTGAAAAATTTAAGAATGTGTCTATGAGGTTGAATTGATTTAGAAGCCAATTTGGCATCACGATCAATGGCCTTTTTGTTATATGGGGAATATTCCATCATTTGGTATTCGTCCTGTATTAAATCAAATTCTCGAGAATATAGACCTTGCTTATTGTCAATACTCATCATCCAACAGTAACAAATGTTTGTCAATAACACATGAGCCAAATCTGGCCTTTCCTTGATAACAGCAAGCCAAACATTTGTGGCAATCTTCATAGCTGTAGATGTGAATATCTGGAATGGAATTACAACAACATCATAAACTAAAGAAGAAATCTCATAACTTCCTAAAACCAAATTAGCAGCAGCCATGTCCAGGAATTCAGTAATAACATGCTCAGAAACAGCGTGACCTGCCACAAGATCATCCCTAATACATTGTGCTTTAACGTTTAATTGTTTATGGAAATCTTGTTGACTGAACGCTGTAGAAGAGCCGGCCAGATATTTGGATCTCCAAGAATGTTGAGATATAAAACCAGAAATAGTATTTGGCTTTTTTGGACCCGAATAACTAATCGTGGAAAGCTCTCTATCAGCAGATAAAACCATTCCCGCCATATCCATGGCAAAAGATACACCATATTCGATGTTATTTAATCTAACAAATTGATGGATATCTGTAATATAGGATTGCAAAAGAATTTTTGTGTCTTGGCTGGCTTTGTTTAGGATTATTTTAACCCATTCTCTTCCTGATGAATGCAATTTTTTCAGTGTAGCAGTTCTCCAGTCTTTTGAAGCTGGGAATAGAACCTTAGTACCCGAATGCTTCAAGGTAAATTCAAAATGTGGTTGAAATCTATTTCTTTCACAATCAAGGATACTGTCAAAAACAGTAGTCATCAAATCTAATAACGTGTAAAGTGAATCATGATGACAAAGCGCAGATGGCATATTCCTAATGAATAAATCACAAGATGTAAATGCAACTTCTTGTAATTTAGGGTTTCTGTGGACAAGATAAAGTATGATTTCATTAAGTTGAGTAGCAATCGTCTTGGAATTAAAATTTGGAGATGTTGATAACTGTGCTAATCCGACAAATTTGGTGATCATTGATTTTGAAACCATGTAAATTGATTTTTCGATGACACTGGATTCAATAGCAGGATCTGATAAATAATTTACAATCTTAGAGCAGACACCTGTTTCACATCTAATGGATTCTAACAACACAGTAGCGGAGATGAACATAATTTTCGAATTAGATATGGCTCTAGATTGGACCGCATTCACATTGAAATACTCTAAAGTGACTTGTTTTTGAGTTTTGAAATTTGAGTTTGAAGAGCCGCGACGAAGAATTGTGTTCATTTCAAAAGACATTTCCTTATTGTTGACTGGAAAATCGGAAGCTAATGGGGGACTGTTATAGGCAATTACTTGAAGATGCTTATAATTAGCTTCAACAATTTCAGATTGATAATAATAACCATGGACAGCCATATTGAACCAAATATTTCTAAACTTGTTAGTGAGAACTTCGTCTTGTGAAATATCAACTGGCTTTTCATTTACATTTGGAAGTAAAGTTGCCAAAGGCACTAATTGCATGGCAATTTGCTCAGCAACATGCGAAATTTCAGAGTGCGATCTGTGATGCGCAGAATTTTCTACTTCACCACTAGCAATCATCACATCTAAAAGTTCATTCAGATATAGTTTGTAGATTTCCGTGCCATATTGAGTTTCTAGAAGTTTCTTTGATAAAACCACACGTGCTTTGGATATAACAGAAAAAAGCTCTAAATCGTCATTCTTGATAGCCATATTAGCATTTAATCTGAAAAACCTTACAATGGAAGAAAATTCAGGAACGTCAGTGTAGGGTGCTAATTTAGCTAAAGCGGTAAAAATAATGATCCTAAGTTCTTTAGAAACTACAGCCGCTTTTTGAGTTAAAATAGAGATTGTCAAAGCAGTGATAGTTTGATTGTTATATTCTGAAGCAATGGTGGTGGTTGTAGTGACGCAATTCATAAACAAGCTGGAATGGATCGTCATAGGTGCCTCTGATCTTTTCAATGATCTCATTCTAGATATACTTGTGGCGCTAGAAGCTTTCTTCAAGGATTTGGAACCTTCAAATAAAACATTACCATTAATAGGAGGAACAGAACTTGCTGAAACTAAAGTTTGTTGGCGATCCCTCAAAACCTGAGGAGATGCATCTTCTGATAGTGTCAACAAGTTATTGATAGAATAGATAGTAGACACAATAGAATCTTCATTTAAAGGTTGTAAACCAATGGTAAAAATCTTGGATATTTCAAGAACCAAGTCTTGAGTCATATGTTGTGAACCAATTAGATGTGGGAAACTACCAAGCAATTTTTCTGATAGATCTTCCCTGTGGTAATTCAACAAAGAGCCAGCATTGATAATCGATTTAATCAAGTCATCTGTAACAATATCTGATAACAAATACTTATCCATAGAGGCCCCAAGAATCCTAACAAATTCAATTTCTAACTTGAAGTCCTGTGCACTTAAGAATGGAGTTAAACATAAAATACTCAAATAACCGGCCAATGTACTAAAACTATCTCTAGCTCTATTAATACTGGAGAGGTCTAGATCATTTTCAATTAGGCCCCATAAGCGAATAACCGAATGGCATATGGAAACAAGAATATCCTTTTCTTGGCCAATTTGTTGAAGGAAATATGTGTTACTACTTAGTGAAGAGTTATCGGATATTGTGCTGTCCTTTGAAGAAGATATAACCAAGTTTTTTTCCTGTTGTTCATAAACATAAAATTGTTGTTGTAGTAAATAAGTTCCTAAGGTACGGTCTCTTTCTTGACCTGGAACATTTAATAACTGTTGGATTAAGTTATGTTGTATCTTCATCATACACTTTAATAATAAGGGCCCAGAAACTTCATTATTACAGTCGTAATATTGTACAATTGCGTCATTTGTGAAAGAGTTTGGAGCAGTTAGTAAGTCATCCACCTGTTTAATAAAGTTGTTTTCAAAAAAATTGGCATAAAGTTTATTGTAAACATATTTAGTTAATTCAACCGAAGAACAATCATTGATAAAACAGTTCATCAAACCAAGTAGGGAAAATATCGCAGTTTGCTTTACTAAAATAAAATTCTTAACTTTGGATAAATATTCATCTATTAGTTTTGAACATTTAGAGACCAATGTAGGGAATTTCTTGGAAACTTGAATCAAATATTTGGTTAGGTGAAAAGTCAAGACTTCATTAGGATTTTTCCATGTATTCAATTTGAATCTTGCATATAACACGTCAGATATTCTTTGTCTTGGCGACTCTAGAAAATAGCCTGTAATAACGTTACTTAAAATGTATTCAGCAGTTTCAATTGTGCTTGGAATGATTGAGCTGATAGCCACAATAATTTCCCATTCACTCAATGTTAATGGGATCGTGTATAGTTTAGAAGGGTCCGACGAATAAGATATTGGCAATGACTGAATTAGAATTTTTAGGTTTTCAGGACATGGATTCGTGTTACCATCGCGAACATCTTTATCAACGTAAAACTGAGATAATTTCTGCAAAGCCTTAGCTCTTATAGACAGTTTTCTGTTAGAGCCGAGTCTCACCATCTTTAGTTCTTGTCCTAGCAATTGAACTACTTTACTGGTGTGTGTCTTGGCAATATTTGAAAGTTCAGATTGCAAATACGAGTAGTTGGGAATGTTTACAATTTAATTCTTGCTTTTTTTTCAATCTATATTGAAAGTGAAAAATTAAAGTTATACGTATTTATATCTTTGACGGATGTACATATTTGATTACATAAATGCCTAATGGTTAGAATATCGATACAGCTCAATATCATTGGACTGACTACGTATTGAAACTAACTCGTCATGGTATGTCTTACCTGAACTTTTATTTAGAAATAGTTAAGAGAAAACGAATTACTAACAGTGGTATGATAATTTGTAATGGACTATCATGATTATTTACATATAGCTAAAGCTACGTCAATTGCAACAAAAGAAACAGGAAGAGATGAAGAAGAAAGAGATGATTTCATCCACACGGTCTCCAAGTTTGATGTTATCACCTGCGAGAATGAGACTCGAAAAGGATATTAAAGCACTAGATCTTCCACCTACCGTAACTGTTGACATCATAAATCACCCTACGGATGCTAGTGAAAAACCTTTGCTTTATATATATATAGCCCCTGATGATGGTTTCTATGAAGGAGGCCACTTCAAATTTAGCTTATCCATTAATGAAAACTACCCGATTGATGCGCCAAAAGTGTCCTGTTTGAATAAATTATACCATCCTAATATAGATATAGATGGGAAAATTTGTTTAAACATTTTAAGAGAGGATTGGAGACCAGTTTTAGATTTACAGTCAATAATTATTGGCTTATTATTTTTGTTCCTGGAACCAAATGCTCATGATCCATTAAATAAAGAAGCTGCTGCAATTTTGAATAATGACAGGGTTCAATTTAAACAACTGGTAAAAATTTCGATGTCAGGAGAAAGAATAAGTAATATTAGGTATGAAAATGTCTTATGACGTGCTATTTTTCATCCTCTTATTAAAGAAGAGTTTTAATTTCTTACTTACAAATGTATAAAAAAGACCCTTCCCATTTAGTGTATCAACCTCATTTGGCTTATGTTGGTTTAACTGTGGATGATAACCTGCACTGAAATCTTACTAGTCATTAATAAAGAAGTCATTTTGGCATATTGCTATTGTTTGCTAGAAATTTTCATATTAGGCATAAACTTGAAAGTTACCATTTCCTAAAGGAAATTCTGACCCTACGATATACTTAAGAAGACATTATGATCCAAATAAAAGTATGGGTATCAGGAATGCAATAGAGTAGTGTGGTACGATCATACTGATTACGTGTTTTGTGTTGCGGCCTCTTTGTAATTTAGTAATGTCCTGTCTCGACAGAACCTTTAAATTAAATGCTCAAGCAAAGGAAATATTGGCGCCCTTACGACTCCAACTTTCAAACAATGAATGTTCTCAACACACTTGCCTAATATATTCTTTAATTATTAAGGAGCAGGGTCAAAGGTTCCATACAAGAAATTAGGTCATAAAAATAGCAATACCAATGTTTAATATTATCTGTTGCATTACTGCAGAAAATCAATTTACATATATAAAAACGAGAATTGTGGGAAGATATCACATACATACTTTGCAATCATTCACGAGAACACCATTGAATTTTGTGTGATGCAAGTAACTCATTTGATCAGCTTGTTTCTAGAACTGGCATATTTCAACCATGTTCTAGGAGCAGATATCTCGGAAACAAATAACACAAGAATAATTGGCGGCATTGCACTAGCTGGGAGCAATTTGAATCAAACGCCTTTTCCTCAGTGGCTCACCGACTTTACTGGTATGAAACAATGGCCTGGACTGGACCCACCATACATCCCACTATCTTTCATTGATATGAAGAAAATACCGGCCTATAGAACGTATAGACAGGGACATTGTTTAAGAGTTTCTAGGGATGCATGCTCTTTTGATTGTCATGTTTGTTTGAGACCAGATGATGTTGGAACATGTTCCAAACTGTCACAAACATTTGACGATGGACCATCAAAAGCATCTTTGAAATTACTCGATGCCTTAGAGAACAAATCTACATTCTTTGTTCTTGGAATCAATACTGTGAACAATCCAGATGTCTATCATGAAATAATGAAACGTGATCACTTACTTGGTAGTCATAGCTGGTCGCATAAATTTTTACCTAGTCTTACGAATGAAGAAATTATTGCTCAAATCGAATGGTCTATATGGGCCATGAATGCCACCGGAGGGCACTATCCCAAATGGTTCAGGCCTCCTTATGGTGGTATCGATGACAGAGTTAGAGCAATTACGAGACAATTTGGCTTGCAAGCTGTTTTGTGGGACCATGACTCCTTTGATTGGAGTTTAATTTCAAACCGTCCCATCAAGTCTGAAGAAGAAATCTATCGAGATGTAGAAGGATGGAAAAAGGTTGGAACAGGACTTTTACTTGAGCATGATGGCGTTGATAAAACAGTGGATGTCGGTATCAACGTTAGCAGAATAATTGGCAAAGATCAATTAACTGTTGCGCAGTGCATTGGAGGAATTGATTACATCAGAACATTTCCAAACGATACTTAATTATATACATTTGAAAGTACTTATTCTATATAGTCGAACAAATAGATTATTAACTTTACAGTTTTACGGTCTTCTATTAAAATTCACTAGATGCAAGTGGTATGCAAATAGATTTGTAGTTCAATTAACGATCCGTATACGTCACGTTTCTATCTAACTGATTGAAGTTAACAGTCTCTTTTCATCGTTACTATCAAGCTGCAATAATATTGAGACTACTGGCAACAATTGATTTCTTTGTTCTTTATGCTCCAGAAAACCTAATAAAACATTCTTAATATATGCGATTCTTTCATTCTTGTCTGCTTCAGTTTCATAGGCAGGATTTGTAGTAGTGGAACCACTTTGTTGTTCTTTAGCTATTGATGTTCTACGATGATCATTTTCAGGGACATTCAACAAATTACTGGATGATCTGTTATTTGTTGAAGTGCTTGCACTAGACAGTTGTGAACTCATTGAATTTGACCTGCTAGCTCTCCCACTCATTTCTACTCTGTTTTCCTTTAACGCACTAAATTGACTGGATAATGCCTTGTATGTTTTAGTCAGTTTATCCAACTTTTTATTGATATTATTATTAGTGTCAAGTAATTGGGAATTTGCCTTTTGTAATTCATAAATTCTACTATCAGCCTTGGCCAATGCAGCCTTCAAATTAATTGTGACCTTTTCTAAATCAGACGAACTTTCAGAACTAGCCAAAGTGGTTTTTTTAATATTCCTATTCATTTCTTCTAATTCTTCAATTCTTGATGTCAGTTCCTTCAGTTTATGTGAAGATTGTTGGGTCTCCGCCAGTAACTCATCATTGGTATGCTTCCATTCTTGTATCTCTCTGGAATGCTTAGAAGATTGTAGAGCAAATTGCGACTTGAGGCTTGATTTCTCATCAGATAATAAAGAAAGCTTGGTTTCGAGACTTTGTAGTTTCTCATTTTCTTCGTTTTGCAAGTCAGATAAAAATCGTCTTAAATTATCAGCTTCCTTTGTTTTATCCTGAATGATAGAAGAATATTCGTTTAATTCATCTTCCAAGGAAATAATTCTTTTGTTGGATTCTTTCAACTTGACATTTAACTCTTCACATTGCCTTCTTATCGAACTGATCTGTTCACTGGAGTTACTTTTCAACTCTTGTAATGTGTCGTATTTTTCTTGCAGAATGGATAATCTTTCTGAAAGTTTACCGTTCTCTTTTATATATTCTTCATATGAATGGCTATTTTTCTTCAGATCATGACTCAAAGATTGGTTTTCATTTTTCAATAAATCAATTCTATTTTTTAATTGTAGGTTGTCTCTTTTTAAGGTGTCGATATTTTTATTAACAGTTTCTTGCTTAACAGTAAATTCCTTGACTTGACTTTCCAGATATATTATCGTTTTCTCCTTTTGTAGAATATTAGATTTGAGATTAGACAGTTCCTTGCTTTGAGATAGCAAAGCCTTATTCTTATTTTGTAAGTCTGTAATGCTAGTTTTCAAGAGATTGATTTCTTGTTGTTTTGAGGTACTTTCTCTAAGGTGAAGATCCTTCGAGTCGGTAATATCTTTATTTAAAGAAGTAATAGTATTCATCAAATCAGCTTCCTTCTCTTTAAAAAGAGCAATATCGCTTTCAAGTTTTTGTATATCTGCATTCAATTTCATAGACTTCTTGCTCTCACTGGCGGTCTCCTTCAGTTGGTCTTTAGCATCTACTAACTCGTTCCCCACTTCTCGTAGCATATCGCGTACTTCTTCTACCTCGGTATTCTTTTCTTTTAATTGTTTAGTAACTGCCTGTAACTCGCTTGAAAGGCCTTCGTGGGCAGTTTTATGTTCATTCACTTCTTTTTGTAAGAGATCTTTTTCGGTGGATGTCATCTTTTCAATGTTCTCAAATTTTAACTTCCAATCCTGGCAGGCTTCATGAACATTTTTCAACTCATCATACTCTTTTAATAGCTCGGTGTATTTGTTTTGAGCATCCTGAATGGAAGGAGTTGTACTTGAATCATCGTCCATTGGCACGATATTGGCAGGTTGAATATTTTGATTGCCCTTCTTATTCTTCTTTTTATTTTTATTCTTCTTGGAACCAGTTGTATTTGTATTTTTAAAGGTAGTGGCAGAAGTTAAAGTATCAGCCGAGTCGATTGGTTTAGCAACTCTTTCTTCTTCAAGTGCCTTGCGTTGTTCCTGTAAAGTTTTACACTGTTCTTTTAATTCATATATTTTAGTCATCAGCTCATTATTTTCTTCCTTTAATGTGGTAGATAATTTACCTTTTTCATTTAAATCAGATCTGACTGTTTCGATTTCCTTTTCTTTGGTCTCAATTGACTGTTGAAGTAGTTGTATTTGGCTTGTCTTGTCCTCAATTTCTGATGTTAATTTGTTTATTTCGTTATCTTTTTCTCTTAGCAGTTCATCAGATTTTTTATGATCCTCTTTTAAAGCCAACTCGATCTGAACTAACTTTTTACTGAAATTGTTAACTTCCTCTTTAGATGACTGGGCCTCGTCAGTAGATTTCTTAAGCATACTTTTCGTGTCGTTCAATTCTTGATCTTTCTTTATTCTCAAGTCATCTAGTTGGTCTGAAGCTTGTCTTTTCAAATTTTTGATTTCTTGTTCATGCTTACTGCCCATTGCTAATATTTTTTTATTCAGATTAGCAATTTCGGCTCTTTGGGCCTTCATAATATCTTGAATTTCTTTATCGTCCTTAGAAACTTCTTGAGGATTGCTTAATTTTTCTTTTAACAAATCAATTTCTTGTTTATATTTTTCAATTAACCCAGTATTTTGAACATCACTACTTGAACTATTGTCATCTGTGGATTTACTGCTTTCACTCAATCTTGTTAATCTTGTAATTTCTTCATTTAGGATCTTATTCTTATTACTGATATCTTGAAAGTATGCAGGCAAAGTTACTTCAATATCACTTAAATCAGAAACTGGAGTGTTTTCAGTCAAAATCTTTTGCATTATATCAAATTTATCATTCTTCACCTTTTCATTTTTATAGGCATTTAACAATAATGGATACTTCGATTCGTATTTTTCAAGCTTTCTCAGTTTCGTTTGGATATCTTGCGGCAAACTTTCATCAATTGGTGCTGCAGAGTTTTGTGTCGTGGTAGCTTCTGAACTGTTAACATTCAACATATCATCAGAAAGTCCCTTCTGCAGTTCATCACTAAGGTTTTTCCCAATCTGCGAGAGCTGTTTAAACATTGTGACTTCTCACGTTTATTGAATCAATTTAAAGGCAACAGTGAGTGTGCTTAGATACCTTTTCCAATGGAGTGGTTCCCTTCTATTCGATTAGTTCTTTTCCAATTGGATGTTTCGTGTTATTACGTCTTTAGTCCCACTTCACTTTTCAAAAACAAATGAAATTCACAAGAGGTCTCACCCGGACATACGCTCCATTTTGGTGTCAATCCAGCTACAAGTGACTTCAATTCAGAGACACATCAGGTAGTGGGTGCTGCGATCCCCCTTGACTTGGAGTAGGTGGTACCCAAGTGTATATTTGAAAAATTGGGAGCCACTTGTTTGAATAAATTTGGAAATTATCAATAAATGAATTGTTTTAGTGTTCAGTGAACCTTTTTAAGGTCCCAAATTTAGCAAAGGAAGGACATCGCAAAGGGTCCACAAATAAGTTTCTTTATACTCGAAATTGTTACTTGAGGGGGTTGTTAATGGATACATCTTGTTCGTTTTCACGTAGTAGGATCAGTATATATATATATATATATATATATATATATATATATATAATGTTAAATGGGACTTTCTTAAGGAGTGGTATTGAATTTGGCTAGTCGAAGTCTCGTTTTTTGAGACGCATCGGGTTTTGGTATCGACTCTATTCTATAAAATATTTTTAAAACATGAGTATTGTCCAAACTATCCATAAGATCATTTATTACAGTTTACTACATTTTCTTTCTATATTAGTATTAAACTATCCGTTATATCTGCTTATTCATAAACAAAATAGAGTTCCCAAATTTATTGCTGTATTTGTCACCTTCGTACTTAAGACATACTTCTTCAACTGGGCATTTTTTTGTAATATATTTAAGAGATCCGATTGTAAAGAAAATACCAATCCATTCGAAGGTGACGAAAGAGAACGAATGGATTTTACTCCCGATGATATCGAAGTGGATAAAATAAAAGAGGAGGACGATCCTAGTTCCGTAACAAATTATCCAAAAGAGGGCGGTGACTACAATTATTATTAAATTTGACAATAGCATGATTATGTTGTCATATGGTTTATAAGTATATGTGAAAAAATATTATTTATTTATAATTGTCTATAGGTTAAATATTTAAATGATTCAATGAATATTAACCAAAAAATTTTATACCATGTTTTCTTCTCCAGAATTTGTTATTCCCTAACGATTTTCTTCTTTCTTCTGAACTGGAAGAACCTCTGGGTTCGACTTCAAGCGATAATTCATATTGCTTGTCTATATCAGGAATGCCTTGTAAAGAATCAAGAATGAACATTTTGACATCATTATTCTTGGCTAATACAGTGATATAAGTTCTGTTTTGGAAACTTTGGATGTCTTTTATAATATCATGGATCATTACTCTTTTACGGAAATTGATCATTTCAGGGGAATCTTGATTCCCACTATTAGCAAATGTCAAATCTGACAAGTAAACACCAAAAAATGGGACACATGCTATCATCTTAGGAGTCGACCTCAAACAGTCTCTATAATTGATAAAATTCTTCTTTGAATCCATCAAATTATCCAATTTTTGTAAAATCTCTTTAGAATCTTTTGAGATTTGCGACCATGTCTTATGTAAACGATGCACTGGTGATGAGTATAAGGCAGAAATGATAGCTGTTAAGGAAGCAAAGTTGCTTAATCTTTGACAATATAAGGCAACTGTAATGAAATAGTGGATCAATTTCACTCTCTTCTTGATATCCGTTTGACTTACAATCTTGTAAGAAACGTAATTGGTTAACAGGTTAGCATGTTCGATGAATTTGCCGATGCTTGGTGAGCCACCAAAATCACACGACTTTTGTTTACCCCATATCCTATCAAGACATTCAAATATATTGATTTTGCAGTAAACCTCATGATTAATTAAGGTAACTTGTTGAGCAAATTGAGCAGCAGCAATGTTTGCCAGTCTTAAACTTTTACCGCTCCTTTGAGAAGAACTGGTATTATTTGAAATATTCAGAGCTTCAACTGGATCATGCAATATAGCCTTCATACTATGACGAACCAATAAATCGATCTCTTTAAATAGTTCTATAGCACCATCTATTTCATCCGCTTTAGCCAAATTTGCAAATTCAAATAAGAGCGCTTCTAATTCTGGTTCCCAATATGTAATTATCCAATAATTTTTGAAAAATTCACGAAGAACCCTCACTACATTGATCTTAATTAAATTTAGCTTCTTTTCCATCCATTCGTTGTATTCATTAAAGGTTAACCCTTCAGGTGGAACCAAATGATACATTGCGATGATAGCAGATACCATATCAGTAGTGGATGGATACATACTTTTGAAGGTAAGTAAAAATACATCCATAAACTTGATATCCAACGAACCATCACTGTGACCATATATAAGATAGCTTACTAACCCTTCTTTGGTCCCAAACTTAATATTCTTTGTTATTGGATCAAAAATAATAGATTCCTGGTATTCTGTTTGTAGGTACCATGGCAAAAATTCATTATTTGAAGTTACTTCTGTCAAATCAACAGGTTTAGCAATGTCTTCTTTGGAAAAATCAGATTCAAACCATCTAGCATCTTTAAATTCATTCTTTTGTAGTTCGCTAATTAATTTATCTTGCATGGTTCTTGCTGCGAAATTCACAATTCTTTCTTTTTCTTCTAATAACTTTTCAACAACAGAATAAGACGAACAATTGATATCATAGTATTTTGAATAAGAAAGTTTGAATTTATCATGTGTATTGACAAACCCATAATCATCTATGTCTGTGTCTTCTTTTGTCAATTGTTTATACAAGGATTTAGCAAATGAGTCAGCTTGGCAGGTATATTTATCGTCTTTGAAACCATCCCTAAAATAAACATCATCATTGATTTGGAATCTTTCCATAGATCCAACACATTGGAATGGTAACATAGAATGGAACACTTTAGGGTCATCTAGAGTAACTTCTTGTGTAGCAAGAGTTAGATCTATTGCAGCATCATAAAATGCCTGTTTAATTTCAAAGTAATTGTTTAACAAAACCATGATATTTGATGAAATATGGTTTAATAATTTGGTAGTTTCATCATTAGGATCACCGTTATCTATAACATTTCTTAAATTATGGAAAAAAGATAAATCAAGATTTTCAATCACATACATATTAACAGTTTGATCGTGTAACTCTGTATAGATCTTTAAAATTTCTTTGCTATCTGCTTTTGTATTTGTAGTAGTAGCATTCATATAATCAGTCATTCCTTGGTATAGTGAATCTTTTCTATTCTTCATGATCCTTAAAGTATCGCGGTTCAATGGATATCTCCTATTATTATATTTAGTTTTCGTGTTTTTAGATACTACACTTGAAGTGGTGATCTTGGCAATATTAGCGGAAGAAATTGATCTATTTGTTGGTTGTTTTGTAGTAGAGTGATTTGAAGAAGATGATGTCGTTGTTGTAGTGGTTGGTGTAACCGATGTTCTTGAATTTACAGGAGTGGATTTTGGAGTTGTGGTGGTCGTGGCGGTAGAGGTATTCTTTGCTGTATTAGTAGTTAATCCATGGTTGTTTGAATTGATAGGGGACATAAATTTTTCAATGTTTTCTTGGATTGTTTTTTCATTGATAAATCTTGAAGTCATTGGAGATAATAAGTTGGTAGTAACAGTAGATCCATCTGATAAAGTACTTGCTAAAGATGTGGTTGAATATTTGGAGTATAACCTTCCATTTGATAGGTGAGGGGATAAGTGATCGGATTTATTTGATGATATTGGATCCATAAAACAATTCGACCAACTTCCATTACCATAAGATTCTCCAAAGAATCTTGGTAAGATCTGGGGTAAGGTTAATTTGTTGTCTTCATTATTTGATAAATTAACACAGTTATGTATATTATAGAATAATAATTGAATTGAAACTTGTAATGACTCGATATGTTTGAACATTAAATTATCAATTCTTTGTAAGATATCCATGTTAAAGTGTGTCATTGAATCATTTCTTGGAGAGTTATCAATTGTACTATTTTTACTAAAAGTTGATGAAATACTTGTTACTCTGTTGTTGTTGGAATATGCGATATTGTTATGTTGATGATGATGATGATATTGTTGTTTTAAAGTGTTATTTGATGTGGTGGTATCGATGGAGTTATTTCTATTGGAATCATTAGTGAGAAAAGATGTTGTAGAAATGATTCTATTTTGTAATGGATTATAATTTTCATGAGTAATGGAATTATTTGAGTAATGAATATTTGAATTTAAATTTATTAGAGATGAAGATTTTAATATTGATTTCAGCAATGTTCTAATTTTTTTTTTCGTTGATGATAAGAAGTATGGTTCGAATTGTCTTGTAGTTAAAAGAATATAAGTTACACCTAAGGAGATTGATCTGATGATTTTAGAAAGTTTTAATTTATTTCTTGTTGATATGATAATATCTTTTAGTAATGCGGTAGAATATAAGACATTTTCAAATAAATTGGTGATGGAGATAATATCATTTTCATCATGATAAAATAAGTCGTTGTCAGCTAAGAACGGTTTATGATCTTTCAGATTTGAAATATCATTCAATTTTTGTGATTGTAATGATGAATCAATTAATTTAGGTAAGTTCTCACAGTGGATATTTAATTCTTGATTATAGTAATATAATAAAGATTTGTTGTTGTTGTGAAGTTTTTGATCTTTATTTAATATCACTTGCCATATTATAGGTTTTTTCGATGAGTTGTTATTGAATTTGCCATTGTAATAATCTTGTTCTATTTGTTCTTTTGAATATAATTTACTGTGTTGAAATGTTGTGTTGTTGTTAAGTTTGTTCTGATTGTTGTTGTTATTATTTTTATTTGTTTGAGTATTATTTGATATGGATTCCCATGATGAAGAATGGTCAGACATTTCCATTTGTATAGAGTTGAATACGGGGAGTAAGTCGTCTTCCATTTCAAGTTCATCTTCCTCACTTAGGGGAGAAGAGCTTGCCGAGGAGTTTGATGAGCTTGAAGAAGAGTTTGCCCCAGTAAGTAAAGTCATCAATTTATTAAAATGTAAATTTCTTGTCTTATGATCATTATAAAATCTAACATAATTTTGAGGAAACCAGCCTCTAACAATCTTATTGCTATGATCTATGACAATAATATCCAGCCATCCGGAATGCGCGACATTCAAAACGTATACAGTATCTTTAGCCTTCAATGAAAGGATATTAATATTTGATTTGATTGAATTTTGATATGATGCCAGTACGTACCCGATGTCTATGATTGCAGTGTTGTGTTTGTTGCTGTTGCTGTTGCTATTAGTATTGTGTTTTGACATATCACTGCTGTCCCCAGGGTTCCCCTTCCATGACATGTCTGTGTGATATTGTATCCTTTGCACACTCTTCCTAAGTGTCTGTCAATAATATCTCAATGATATTTCAAATGATATTTCAAATAATTCTTGTTGATTTGAAATTTCATGAAATTTCATGAAATTTTCTGGAAATTTTCTCGATGGCCAAAATTGTGATCTCGGAGAGACTCGGGATGTGACCCGGCCACCCACCCGGAGCGGAGCGGACCTGCTTATCGCCGAGACGCCCTAATTCACATCACGTGTTCTGGCATTAGGGTTTGTGTGTCCGGGTAACGCCGAAACAGACACAAAAATCTTTTTCCTTCCATTTTTGACATCGTCGAAAGTGAAAAATTTGGCAGAAACACAGCGAATGACAATGAAACTAATTGATTATTCTTAGAGATATTATTGCTTATCAAACTACTGTTTGTTTAATTGTATAATCTGATTGACTGTTCCCCATTGCATTGAAAGTAACAGCACCACAACAACTCAACAATGTCTGAAGAAACCAAACCAGTTGCTACTGACGCCGCCGCCGCCGCCTCTGCTGCTGCCCCTGCTGAAGCTCCACAACCTGTTATCTTGGGTGAAGATGGCCAACCATTATCCAAGAAGGCCATGAAGAAATACTTAAAGGAACAAGAAAAGAACAAGAAGAAAGCCGAACGTGCTGCCCAATTGGAAAAGGAAAAATTGGAACGTGAAGCCGCTGATAAAGCTTCTGACACTGCTTCCTCTCATTATGGTAAATTACCATTGATTCAATCCACCACCAGAACCGGCGAATTAAGAATCAAATTCAATGAATTGGACTCCGCTAAGCACAGTGGCAAAGAAATCTTGTTCAGAGCCAGAATTCATAACACTAGACAACAAGGTGCTACATTATCATTCTTAACCTTTAGACAACAATCCGATTTGATTCAAGGTCTTGTTAAAATTAACAAGGAAGATGGTTCTGTCTCCAAACAAATGGTTAAATGGTGTAGTTCATTGAACTTGGAATCCATCGTCTTGGTCCGTGGTATTGTCACTAAAGTCGATGAACCAATTAAGTCTGCCACTGTTCAAGATTTAGAAATTCATATCAAAGAAATCTTCACCATTTCTGAAACTCCAGCTGAATTACCAATCTTGTTAGAAGATGCCTCCAGATCCGAACAAGAAGCTGAACAAGCTGGTTTACCTGTGGTTAACTTAGACACAAGATTAGACTCTCGTGTCATTGATTTAAGAACTGTCACCAATCAAGCCATTTTCAAGATTCAAAGTGGTGTTTGTTCTCTTTTCAGAGAATTTTTGAACAAACGTTCTTTCACCGAGATTCACACTCCTAAATTGTTAGGTGCCGCTTCAGAAGGTGGTGCTAATGTCTTTGAAGTGACATACTTCAAAAATAAAGCTTATTTAGCACAATCTCCACAATTTTATAAACAACAACTAATGGTTGCTGATTTTGAAAAAGTGTTCGAAATTGCTCCAGTGTTCCGTGCTGAAAACTCCAACACTCATCGTCATTTAACTGAATTCACTGGTCTTGATCTAGAAATGACCTTTGAAGAACATTACCACGAAGTGTTAGATATGTTAAGTGAATTATGTTTATTCCTTTTCACTGAATTGAAAGCCAGATACGGTAAAGAAATTGACATCGTCAGAAAACAATACCCAGTTGAAGATTTCAAATTGCCAGCTGACGGTAAAGTCGTTAAGATTACATTTAAAGAAGGTGTGGCCATGTTACGTGCTGCTGGTAAAGAAATTGATGATTTCGAAGATTTGTCTACAGAAAATGAAAAATTCTTGGGTAAATTAGTCCGTGAGAAATATGATACAGATTTCTATATCTTGGATAAATTCCCATTGGCTGTCAGACCATTTTATACCATGCCAGATTCTGAAGACGCCAATTACTCCAACTCATATGATTTCTTCATGAGAGGTGAAGAAATCTTATCTGGTGCTCAACGTATTCATGACCATGAATTATTGAAAGAAAGAATGATTGCACATGGATTATCCCCAGAAGATTCCGGATTAAAAGATTATGTAGAATCATTTAGTTATGGTTGTGCTCCTCACGCTGGTGCTGGGTTTGGTCTTGAAAGAATTGTTATGTTCTTCTTAGATTTGAAAAACATTAGACGTGCCTCATTGTTCCCAAGAGATCCAAGAAGATTAAGACCTTGATCTGTTGAGCGTTTACCCTTCGGTATTTGTCTGTTTATCTATTTACGACTTTATATAATTATATAATTGAATCATTGAAATATTAATAATTCAGGATCATATCACAAATAAAGAAGGTAATAAGATGAGTGGTAATTATGGAGGACCAGCCAGAGCCTTGTTGCCCGTATCACCTGAAAGTGGCTGGTTCCCGGTGAATCGTGAATGTAGAGGTAAGATGTTAGACCTCATGGAATGTATTTACTTTTGAATATAAAGTTGAAGATGCGGTTGTATATTGGGAGCCGCTATGTTGTGGTATTGATATTAACGTCATTGATAAAGGAGGGATGCAGGTTTCTCTAGAAAGGATAAGATATTATTATCAATTACAACACCAATGAATATAAATGTGTAATGGATAGCATCAAACCATCCCAGTAGGTTAGATGGGTACTGATTAAAAACCAGACTATAATGAACTCGCTACCAAGGGTATAATGTTTGAAGGATGTAAAGAGCTATTTCGACCACATGCAACGTTACCCAGAAGCCCAAATAGTCTGTTCTTCAACTTCTACTAAGGAGTTCTATAATAATCGAATGACTGAACTTGATGATTCTTATGAAAGTGCAATAAATGATTAAGTATCATTGTTTACCGGATATACGGGTACAGATTATGATAATGTGTTGTAATGGTGGCAATAGAGACAATCTACATATTGAATACGATATTGTGATTAATAATGCAATTGCATTCTTTACCAAAAGTGGTATCACCGATTACTGATGCAATTCATGAAACAAAACATATACTTTACCACCAAGTAAACCAACAGATGAATTTGCTTTGAAGGAGCACACATCTGGTGATAATATTAGTAGATTCTGTATTATTGAGAATAAATTTGATAAACCTATTCGATTTGAGATGGTTAAGATTGGATTTAAAGGTTATAGCACATCAATTGGAAAAGGTAACAGTATGAGAACATTGGAACAATTTTCAAATGGTAGATTTGTATATTTCTTGATCATATGTCAGTTTAAAAACGGGTACTGGCTTAAGATTCAAAATCTTGTGGAAGAGATTTTGATAATTCTACATTAAGGTTGAACCATCATAGATTTTATTTTTTTAACTTGGTATGAGGTATAAAAGAGTATTTGTATTCAATTATCATCTCAATTGTTGTTAACACCATTTGATCAGGGATGGGATTTCATCTAGAGAAAGGATACAACTATTAGATAAACCTGTAGTGTGACTCTTCGGTTCGGTCAAAGATCTATGAAACCTGTAATTACGTGATTGCACGCAAACCTCACCATGTATTGTTGCATAGTGGTATTTTACAATCAATATTGTGATGGTTCATGTCCAACTGAGGCAATTGTGAATGCGATCCTGGGGGATCGACGAAAACAAGAAGGGAAGACTGGGTCCCTCGACGTTTCTCCAAGGGGAAATATAGTATTGATAATAATAATATGCTATGAGCTGACTCTTCTACAGTGCATGGAGTCAAGCATTGAAGACGCAATGCCATGGAAAGTCGGTGTTTAGCAGGCTGTTATGTGAGGAGAAGGTCAATATGGACTTGTGAAGATATATATTTGTATTCTTCTCATTTTACAGAATTGAAATATTTAATAAATAATAATATTTAATAAATAATAATATTTAATACTAATAATTGATTGTAGTTGTACATCTTTACAGTCACCCCAATCACAACCACAATATAATATAATATAATATAATATAATGAGTGGTAATCCCGGAGGATCAATGAGGGCACTGTTGCCGACGCCACCTGAACGTGGATCTTTCCCGCTGGATCACGAGGGGGAGTGCCGAGACTATATGATGCGGTACATGCAATGTATGAAGCTGGTGTCTAACCAGAATGCTCCTAACTGTCGTCTGTTGGCGAAGGAGTACTTGCGATGTCGGATGGAGCATGGGTTGATGAGCCACGACGAGTGGGCGCATCTGGGGCTGCCGGGGGATGCCTCTACGAGCAGCGATGATAAGCAGCAGTAGTCCCTGTATATACTCAATGATAGCTGTGTATTCCTGTATATAGTAACGACAGTATGAGCAGCGATTGCAAGCAGTATTCCTGTATATAGTAATGACAGTATGACTCTGTATTGTAGCTGTCTCACGGCTGATAATGCTGCGACTCTCCCTGCAGGAGTGCGTGTATCTCTCACTTCAAAGGTAACCAACCATCCGCAAACCTGACACCTACCTGTTCAGTTTAAAAGTAGAGTAATAAACATCATAGTCCAAAGAAGAAGAAGATAACTTCCCCCGAAGAGAGTGGCCACTCATCAAATTGCAGACAATGGGGGCAGATAGTATGTGTGTGTGCTGTATATATATATATATATATAAGTGTAATTGGCAATGCGTCCTCGACAGATCTTGAAGAAACGTGCACTTCAACAGGGACTGATTATTCAATGTAAATAACCTTGATGCTTTTTACATTTATATCATGTTACTGGGTGTAAATATGGTACTCCTGCATAATTTGAAAAGTGTATTATGTTAATAGATAAACGTACTCTCGCCTGTTTATTAGGATTAGTTAAATCAATCAGTGAATGAATGAATGTAATTAGATCATTCCAGTTTGAGTTATGTCTATTGAATAGTTGAGAAGATATAGTGCATTGAGATATAGTGCATTGAGATATCGATGCTCCTTTGTGTAGTATTGTTGTGCTGTATAGACTGTGTATATCTGCTGGTTCAAGCAAGCTGCAATGCAGTGATATAATACTGTATTGCAATGCAGGTATATATATATATATATGCTACACTGTAACAGTGCACTGCAACGTTCCGCGGAGCAGAGTCGCCGCAACGTATAAACACACGCGGGTGTTCCGCGGATGCCACAGCACCGCACCACAGTATACTGTATTGCAGTACACTAGACTGTACTACACTATATTGCACTATATAACACTGCAACAGCATATACTATACTGCAATACTGCAATACTGCAATACTGCAACACCGCAGCAACGCCTCGAACCGCGGCCCTCTGCCAGCTCCCCCAGCTCTCGCAACAGCAATCGGCCCAGGCCTGGCCCCGGCAAAGCGCAGCAACACCGGCAGCCCCTTGTTTTCTCCGCAGTTCGCCCCGCTGTGCTGTATTACAGTATAGTACAGTCTAGTATACTGCATTACTATACAGAGTTGCACGGGACAGTCCGATGTTCAGAGACCGTTCATTTATTCTACCGTTCAACGATTACTCAACTGCCGATGACTATTTAACCACTGGCCATCTCTCCAGTCGCTGGCAACTCTGCAACCTGCAACCTGCAACCTGCAACAGTGCAACAGTGCAACAGTGCAACTCACACGTATATAAACATGCAAGCACACAACACAAGGAAGAGAACAAGAACCATGCAGCCCCACATCCAACCACAGCAGCAGCAAGACAGCGACTCACAGTTCAACGACTCGCAGTTCATCAACGACATGCTCGCCAGGCAATCACAGCTCCTCCAGAGCAACCTGTCTCAGAGCAATACTCTCACAGACAACTACTACGAACTGGCTATAGACGACACCGACACCGAGCAAAATGAACAGTACGACCAGAATGAGCAGAACGACGACCTCATATTCATTAAACAGCAGCCGGCTAACACTGATAATGGCAACTACTACAATTACTACCCGACCAAGAAGCAGAGAACCGTCTCCCTGCCACAACTGCCCCACGCAAAACTCAACTACAACTCGCACCTCGCCCACACCACACAGACAGACGACGAGCTGCTCTACCTCACGGGCTCCTCAGCCCTGACCCTGGACGGCAACAAACTCATCAACTTGAACCATATCCCCACCGATCACAACAACGCATCCTTTCAAACGGATAAGGACGGCCACTACATCTTCCAACAGAACGACCGCTTCGGAACGAACAACAACAGGTTCGTCACTGTGCAGTTGCTCGGCCAGGGCACCTTCGGCAAAGTCGTGAAATGCATAGACACCCACCACCACGATAAACTCGTCGCAGTCAAAATCATCAAGTCCATAGACAGGTACAGGGAAGCCGCAAAGACAGAACTACGCATCCTCACCACCATCCTCAACAACGACCCGCACGGCAAGTTCCAGTGTCTCCTCCTAACTGACTACTTCGACTACAAAGACCATATCTGTCTCGTCACGAACCTCTACGGAAAATCTATCTACGATTTCATGTGTTCCAACGGCATCGCAAGGTTCCCCGGGTCGCACATCCAAGCCATCGCCAGACAACTCATTAGATCCGTCTGCTTCTTGCACGATTTGAACATCATACACACAGACCTCAAACCAGAAAATATCCTCCTTTGCGACGAATCCTTCAACGAGTACCAACTCCCCACAAGCATCATCAAAACTCTCTCAAATAGAAGGAAACTGGCAAGCAACAACGGACAAAGGAAATTCTTGAAGAACCCGGAAATTAAAATCATAGATTTCGGCTCAGCCATCTTCCATAACGAATACCACCCGCCAATCATCTCCACAAGACATTATAGAGCCCCAGAAATCGTCCTGGGCCTCGGTTGGTCCTACCCATGCGATATCTGGTCCATCGCGTGCATCCTCATAGAATTGATGATCGGCGAATCTCTTTACCCGATTCATGAGAATTTCGAACATATGGCAATGATGGAAAGAATTATGGGAACTCCCATCCCATCCAAACTCATCGAAAAATCTTTGTTCAAATTCAAGAATAAATTGGGCAACTTGCCACAGGATCTAAACACCACTGTCTTGAAACATTTCGACCCCATTGAATACAAACTGGTCTGGCCAGAAACATCCAAAAGAACAGGAGAAACAATCACACCCTTGAAATCAATCAAAAGAGTCATGAACTCGTGTGATAGATTGGACTTAATGATCTCAAAGATTTTGAAATTGGATTACTCAAATAATCAATTCTCCATCAATTGGAATTTACCACCAAGACAAAATTGGAATCTAATCAAACACTCGCTAAATCCAAACATCAACCAAGAAACTTTCATGTTTTGGTACTCCTTCGTAGATCTGTTAAGACAAATGTTCGAATTCGATCCAACTAAAAGAATCACCGCAAAGGAAGCTTTAAACCATGAATGGTTCAATTTAGGTATCCTAGATGACGGGATCTCAAATTTCGAAAATAACTTTAATATGACTATATGACCCAGATCCCATAGTAAAATAAGATAAAAAAATTATATTCTTTTTTTCCCATCTGTCTATTCATATTCCTCCTCCCCACCCCCCTCTACTTTTATAATTATGTATATATATTCCTAACCTTTTGCTGCTTTATAACGTTTCACTTTTAATCATTTTATTATAATTATGTTTTGTTACCAGATACCCCAATATTAACATTTGGTTTATCTTTTTCTGATTTCAACGTTTTGTAATTAATGATCTTTAAAATAATTGTCAAATATCTTTTAAGAATATAAATATAATACTTTTTTGAGGTTGTGGGACACTCATCCATATACATATTAACTCATATTTGAAGAATAACAGACACAGCCATCACAAGTGTCAAAATTATAAAATAAGCTAACAAATATTGATTAACGCCATCATCTAATATTAGCTTGCAATTCATCATAAACTTTTATACTTGATTATAAATATATATATGTCTTTTTAATTAAAAAATAATACAATTTTTTCTTTTTTTTTTGTCCATTTCCCAGTTTCTCTATTTCATATCAAATTATTTATGAATCCGGGAATCTAAATATTCAATCTCTTCCTTTAAACTTGCTTCTTCAACAGTCTTAACCAATTCCTTGGTACATTTAGCAATATCAAAGGCAATACCAGCTAATCTTTGTTTGAAATTCTTATCAGCAAAATCATTATCATTATCTAACGTTTCAAATTTACCATCCTTTTGCAATTCACAAAGTATCAGGATACGACGAGAACAATCTTCTAAACTTTGAACCACCCAACTACCATGCTCTTTCAAGTTGGCATTTCTACTTTGATCCATGGAAATAGAAGTAGCATCAACCATTTGTCTAATCACTTGATTGATAGCATTTGATTCGCCTCTTAAATTACCCTTTGTTGGCTTTGGTTCTTTTATAGAAGTCAACAACGATTGAATTGTAGTGATCACTTGTACTGTTTGATGTTCTAGATATAACAATAATTCAGATAAAGTATTCTCTGGATTTTCAATATCAAAGGCATCAACATCAAAATCTTCCTCTTCCTCTTCCTCTTCTTCTGTTTCAAATTCTGATTCTGATTCTGATCCAGTCTCAACTTCCGATTCAGTACCCGATTCTAGTTGGCTATCAGCAGCAGCGTCACTATCAGATTCACCACCGTCCTGTAATCCATCATTATCATTGTTTGGAATGATGGCTTTTGGTTTTACAATTGAATGTAGTTCAGGTTCTTCTTCATCAATTGATTCGGGTACCTTCTTAGAAATCGTATCAGGTGCAGATTTTAAAGGAATAAATTGGAAACTATCATCTTCTAAGGTGATATCATTATTTTCCAGGCTCTTTGGAGAACTATTCAAATTATGATGATGATTAACCGTGATACTATCAGAGCTAGGATTATTATCAGCAGATGGCTTGGTTCCAGATATAAGACGATTGTGGTCGACTTCATCAACTGGGGTACTGTTCAAGCTTGGGCGTATATGGCCATCGATCCTTTCGGGTATTTCAGGTATATATGGGCTATTGCTTAGTTCTTTTTCAACTGGAGTTAGATTTATTTGATCTGAGGAATTTTCAGCCACAGATGTTTGAGGAATTTCGTTCGTAGGGTCAACATTTTTCTTTTCTTCAACTGGTACACTATCTGAGTCACTTTCAACAATAATAGGTTCCTCACTCAAATTATTGCTCTTGTTGCTATCAATGTTTCTTTTTTGATTTCTTTCCGGGATCTTTTCCAACATATTTCGTTGTTCAGTATTAGTATTAGTTATATCATTATTACCTTCATCGTCATTTTCAGCCTTACCACCATCCTTACTATCATCATTACATTCAACTTTAACATCATTAACATCATGAAGTTGCTGTTCAATTTTCCTTTCAAGAGGGTCATCTTTCTTCACAGGGTTGGCTTTGTTAAGCGAGTTAGAGTGATTTGGTACTTCCTTATTGAGTTTTATACCAAGACCAGTGACATTGCTGTTTGGTTTATCCTTTGAACTTAAATCAACCTTCTTCAAAGAACTGGATTCTAATTTAGTGACTCTAATTGGCTTAAAAGATGGAGATCTACTAGATGGGGATGAAGAGCCTGTAACCAAGCCTGGAGACATGGGCTTAAAATCAGTTTTAACAGGGGCAGTTGGGATGCTATTAGTAATAGAACTAATAGGTTCCATTGAATCAGTAGTTTTAACTGGTACTGCATCTGGAAGGGCCTTACTTACAGGATTATCAACGTCATTATCTTGAGGAACTGTACCCGAAGAGGGTTCAGTATTGGCTATAGTCTTGGACACATTATCAGAAGCAGATTCCTTGATATGAACTGCCGGAGGCGTAACATAAGAGCTAGAAATAGAAATAGCTTGGCTATTCTGTTTATCCGGTTCTGAATTCAAATCTTCTGATATTTCTTTGAACTTATCTTCATTTTGATCAGCAGCAGAGGCATCATTTTTTAGTGGAGATGGTTCTAATTTGGCTTCTTTCCCTTGATGTTGTTTCAATTTTAATAACAACTCATTTGTATCATCATCATCACTTTCACTTTCAGAGAGTTTTTCATCAGAAGAAGAAAACGACATTTTCTTAACCAGCATGGTATTATTACTTTTCTTTTGTTGAGCGATATGTGGGGCAGAGTCACTTTCATTCGATTGATTCGTTGATGAGACTGAATTAGTGCTGTTTGACCTCGAGGCAAGCTTTTCATTTGAAGCCCTCTTTACCATATTGTTTAACGATAACAATACATTCCCAGATGGCTTTCTTAATTGGCTAGGCATTGGTTTAGGCTCATATGTACTATTAACCAATGGACTACTAGCTACTTTTTCAATAATCTTTAATGGCTTAACTGGGGAGTTGTTTAAACCAGTTGCATCACCCGAATTGTTTGTGGTTGTGATCTTTGCTAATGGAGTCATCGGCACACTAGTTGTTCTATCAAATACGTTAATAGAGGATAAACTTTCTTTTTTTGATGTATTGGTTTTGATATCATCCTTCTTCAATTTCAACATATTGATGACATCTGTAATAACAAAGACACACTCATTAATAGTTGAAATGATTACAATATCAGGCAATATATGATGGTATGAAGCGAAATATTTTGTTGTGGTAACCAAATGTGAAAATATGGATTTTAAACCTACAATCACATCTTTCTCATCTGCTTTCTCTAATAATTCAATGAATGCAAGAACAATCTTATAAAACTCATCTAATAACTCAAACAATCTCTCACCAAAATTTTGAGTCCCTGAAATATCACTTGGATTCAAAACATTACGTTTGTTTCCATCAATATGTTGATAGAACTTTGTAATAACACCATATAATTCAGTAACTAATGATTCAGGAATCATCCCATCTTCAGTAATATATTTAATGAGGTTTTGATGCTTTAATGAAGTGAAAATATAGTTACTATTAGATGATATATTTTGAAATAAATTATCATTGCTATCATTGTTATTTTTATTTTTATTATTATTATTCCCATTGTTACTAATCCTTTTATTATTCATAATTTCCAACTTTGATATTTTTGTCTTTAAATTTTCATTTTCAATTGAGAATTCAGTTAACTGTTTATTTAGTAACATTAGTTCATTTTGTAAATGTGAAACTGGACTTGGAGGTGGTAACTTTGGTTGTTCAGCCAACGATGGGGGAATCGTAGTATTATCTTTTTGTGTATCAATCGTAGGCAGTTGTTTCTTTTCACTTTCCACAGACTTATTAAAATCTTCTTCCATATGATGTTCATTTTCATGTTCATCTTCAAGTTCATTTTCATGTGTTGATGGGATATCATGTTTTGAGGGTTCCGATGCCATTATATTATCATTACTGCTTGAAAATGAACGATCATCATTTGTATTGGGCGAATCTAATTGTTTATTTATAGTAGCAGCAATAGGAACAGCAACATCTTCATCTGGAGTTTGATTGATACTAAGACTATTGGAATCAATTTTATCAATTCTATCATGAGCCAACTCAGATGGACCATCCATATCTGGGATATTCATATATTGGTTTTGAGATGGCTCGATGTCAGATTGATTATTGAATGGATTGTTCATTTCCTTTGGTTTGATAAAATCTTCTGTTATATCACCAGTTTCCACGCCTTTATCGTTATTATCATTTGATAAATCTGTGGAAGAGCGTTTATTATCAGACTCATCTTCATCAGACCAGTCAATCGAAGCCTTTTGGGGTATTATCAGAGAAGATTGTATCATTGAAGGTAACGGGATACTAGCATTTGTATCAAGAGTATTGACATTATCAGTAGTTGTGTTTCCCATTGATTCAAATGTTTCATTTACAAAATTTGGACTAAACTCTTCTTCGAATGATTCGTTGGGTTGCTTTTGTAATACATTTTTGGTCTGGGAATTTTGGAGTCTTGGTTCTGCAATTGGTTCTGGTAAGTCTTCGACATATTGTTGTGGGGGTTCCATTGGTGCTGTAATTGGTTCTGCTAGTTCTTCAACATACTGGTGTGATGTTGCAGCTGGTTCTGGCAAATCTTCAACATATTGGTGTGATGTGGCAACCGGTTCTGACATAACAATATGATAATCTCTTCTTTTAATTTCGAATAAAATATCATCAATTAAATCATTAAACCTCAACTGCGATAGATTAGATAGTTTTTGTCTTGCTTGATTACGTTTCATATGATAACTCGATTTAGGTAGAAGATAATCTCTACTATTCTCATCATTATCGGTATTGTTATTCTTAACTTCACCACCGGTCTCCCTTATTCTTCTATTCAATTCATCAGAGACATCGGTACATAATTCATAAAATTGGAGTGGAGATAGTTTCAATAACTTGCTTCTGGCCTTTTGTGCTCTTGTTGATTTTGATCTATCTTTGTTGATTTCGTTATTATCACTGGTAATATTGAAAAAATTAGATAAATTCAAGAAATACTGGTGTATTTCATTGTAGTAAGGCAGTTGCGATGTTTCTTGCTGGGAGGCCATATTGAATATCCTTGCGGGCGTTTCTGGCTATCCGTTGTGTCAGCTAGCTATTGAAGAAGGAATTGACGAGTGGCCGTGTGGTTTAATACCCTTGCTGTCCTGTTGGGTTGATGTTATATTTGACCAAGTCTATATATTCACTGTCAAAAAATAAAAAAATACTCATCGAATTTTTCATCCAAAAAACATCAACAATTTTTTGCTTTTTTCGCAAAGGGTCACGTGCTTCTGGGGGTAACTTAAAGTGGGCAGTTTGCTTTGGCCATTATAGCAACGGGAGATTGGGTTCCTTGTCAACTTGTGATCAACCGGGAGAGTTAGCAATAGCTGGCTGTTCGTTGGATAATTGGTTTTCCCATATTTCTCTTTTCTCCCTGCGATCAGTGGAAGCACCCCCATACCTCCAAACCTATTTCTCCATCAGTATTCCATGCAATATTCCATGTAGCACTCATATATACCATGTCACTGTTACTACTACTGCTACTATCAATGCTGCCACTACCACAACCAGTGCGACTCATCAACTGGGTCTGTCTGTTCTTAAAGAGTTGTATTCTTGTTTTTAACCGCTGAAGTTTCTCAAAATATTTAAAATATTTAAAATATCTGAATTTTGAAAGAAAAAACGCGTTTTGAAATTTGAAGAAAGACGCCAGAAGAAATGCCATTGCTGATGAAGTTGGGACTGGTGGTTAAGAGGCGCAACAGGACCACCACAACCGCTCAATAATGTCGTATTTGCAAGATCCACTGTACAAAGAGGCCACTTCATGTTCTGACAAGAAAGAATTTGTCAAATCCATGGACTTTTGGGTCCCCCTAATGAATAAATATATCCCATCTTCATCGTCTCAGGACAAGAGCGTGCATGCGGATGAATTGTATGAGGGGACCTTGATGGTAGAGTTCCTACAGTCTTTGCTTGGGTACTGTATGGAGATCAACAGGGACAATATCTTTGCTGAAGACAGTGACGAAGGCGAGGATGATATGGATGAAGAAGAAGAAGAAGAAGAAGCAAGCGATGATGAAGAGAAAACCACTACTCAAAACACAAAATTCTTCCAATTTGGATTGAAAGAAGAAGATGATATCGAATTGAGCGAAAACGACGACAATGAAGAAACAAATGGTATTGGCGGCATCACAAACTTCCAAGATCTATTAACTGGAGGCAGAAAGGCATTCCATTCATTAGCAGACTTCATATTAAACATTGTAAACAAATTCGACGATAATAAATGCCAAAACTCCATATATATTATCTTGGCAGATTGTTATAAAGAATTAGATAACATCAAAGATTCAATAAACTATTATAATATGGCTTTAGATAACACAATAGACACTGATTCCAATGCGAAGATTTGTATCCTATTAAGAATCACTGAATTGATCAAATGGAGTGATAATGCGCTCTCATCACCAAAATACCTGTCAATTTATAAGAAACGTCTGGATGAAGCCATCGACTTGATCAAAGTATCAAAAGATAAAGAATATTCCCCTATTTTACCAGAATTGCAAGAAGAAATGAATGAATTGGAAACACAACAAACTCAAGATATCAGATCTTTACATCCAGAATTTGATAGTGTATTAAAGAGAGCATTGGGCCAAATTTCCACTGATTCAATTCAAGATGCAAATGTTAATGACTTATCCAGTCTAATCCAAAAGAAAAAGCCAAAGAAGAAGTAATTTACTTGGTTGCATCTACCTATATATACATATTATCTCTACCACCATCTCAATATAAATAATCCTCCAGCGCAATCACTATCATTCAACTATCTCTAATAGTAAAATCTCAGGTTTCTTAGTAAATTTTTGTAAGAATTAAAGGAAGAAAGCAAAAAAAAAAAAAAATTACAGCAAACATTAAGAAATTTGAAATTCCTTTAAAAAAATTATAATTACAACACTTCTAAACTCCCCAATTCTTCTTCATCACATTTCATTTAAAGGTAAAACCAACCACAAAAAGTACTACAAGATGTCTCAATCAACTAGAACTCCACCACAAAACACTCCTACAGAGAGATTTTTGAAATTGGCCAACTCTTTGCAATTTATTTGGTTTGCTGGTCATTTAGTCGTCATTTTATCCACCCCGTTATACCTTTTCACTTTTAGTAACTTCCTTTATAGAACCATCTATGTTGCTGTGTTAGAATCGTTTGGTATCATCTTATACCAACAATACTATCTAAAGACTCGTTCGATTAACATTCAAGCCATTAAGAACTCTTTATTTAACGATGAAAATTTCTTCTACTTCATCTTAGCCTCAATTTGGTTATTTTTGCCACAAAGTTCAATTACCATCTTACCATATTTTATCTTTTCTTTATTCCATGGGTTAAGATATTTAGAAACTGTATTCTTACCAAAGGTCTTCTTATTCACTGAAACTAACTCATGGATTGTCAGAATTAAGAATTTCAGCAAAGATTACAATGAAAGATGTATGTACTGGGTCGCTTCTATTGAATTATTAATATTTGTTCAATCCATCTTCAAAGCTTTATTATGGTACAAGAATTCATGGATTGGATTGGTCATTTATTCTCTTTTCATCAAGATTAGATATGAAAATTCCAAATACTTATCTTCTGTCTTTTCTCAATGGAGAGTCAGATTAGATGGTATCATTAGTCATCCATCCATCCCACCTGCCGTGAAGAGAACCTATAACACTTTGAAATTGAAAATAGTGCAAATTTCCAAGTATCAATTAACTCCAAAGACTGCCCACCCATCTTCTACTTCTTCTACTTCGACTTCTTCCTCTACAGACAAGAAAGCTATTTGATCATATTGCTCGAATATACACTTGCCTGTCCCTCTCTCTATTAAACAAATCTATTTCACTTTAAGAATATTATTATTGATATTATTTATCATAACTATATATATTAAGATATATTTTTTAAGTAGCAAAATTTAAACGAATATTATTATTTGTAGTAACTAGCAGATTATGATTCAATGATTTTCTTGAAACATATATTTTATTTTTGGTTTATTTTAGTAATCCAAGTACTCTGGAGATTCATTAGCACCGTAATCATCTGATTCATCTTCCAGAACACTACCGGGCTTGAAACTGGGGACCTTGTTGCGTAAAGAATTTTGAAATCTATTATTATTTCTGCAGGCTTCACTATCAGTGTAATCACCACTTGAATCAGGACGAACATCCTCTTCAAACGAGACATGATGTGAACTATCTTTAGAAATCCCTTGATAATTACCGTTGAAACTCGAGCTATTTTGTCTGGAATGATTGTAGTTTAGAGAAGTAGCAGGAATTCCCATAGGAGGTAGTGGTTGCAACATATGCTGGGGTGGAGGTGGCGGCATATGTCCGTTTGACATCATCATTGGAATCATATTAGGACCATAGGGGTTATTATGTTGATAATATGGAGACTGGGTTAGTGCTTCTGGTGGAGGCATTGGTAATGGAGGATAATACATCATCATGGATTGGTTAGTAGATTGGGGTGACCCTGGATAGCCGGCTAATCCAACATAATAATTTGGCTGATAATATGGATTTGGTGGATGCGAATATCTTCTTGGCTTGTAACTGAAACTATTTGTATTACCGTCATATTTACTATGGATGTGATTGCTTGATTTACTGAACTTGGAACTGCCCCTGGATGATCCATTATATGAAGTCATACTGATGTGGCTTTGACCTTCAATCAAATCAAGAGTGTCACATTCTGATTCTATGGTATCAGAAGACTGTCCATCTGTTTGATCATCACCTTCTGACCCATTCTCCTCATTGTTAGCACCATCCTCATGTGTTCCATAGTTCCTGACCCGAGATGAATCGTTATCTCTAACCGATTTGTCAGCGTTGAATGATTTTGTTGGCCCCCACTTTGATATTAATGGAGTATAATGAACAGGCAACGAATTACGTCTTAAATTAAAGGTGCCCTTGGCAATTGGATCAGCATATTCACCAGATGTATTTGCAGGAACAGCACCACTAAAACTTTTGTGTCTAGTGACATTGATAGGTGGAGGTGCCAAAGTCACTTGTGGACTAACATAGAAGTTATTGTTACGTGGACGTGAATAATTATCATCACGATGAACAATTCTTGCTTCTCTTCTCACATATCTGCTGTGATTGTTGAGTTCTTTGTATTGGACATGTATTGTCTTACCCAAAAAGGTCGAATGGTTTTCTTTCTCCAAAGCAGCAGCTGCAGATGATTCATCATCATATTCAATAAAAGCAAAAATGGTAGTTGGTTTGTGGAATAGCTTCAGATTGAAGATGTTGCCGTAGGATTTGAAATGATTAGTTAGTAGCTCAGTTGTAGTATCCTTATGTAATTGACCAACAAAGATAGATTTTCTATCGATGGATATCATAGGATTTCCTAGATCTTCACTTGTTTCTTGATAAGCAGCTTGTTTTGCTTCGAAATCTTCAATTTGCTTTCTGGCGGAAGAGAGTAAGTTATATCTTTTTGGAACTCTTACATTTTGAACCCAATGAACAGTCCAATCTAGTTCGGATTTAATATTGGCAAATGCTCTAATAGCATCATCTCTGTACGCAAATTGAGCAAACCACGATGTGATCTTATAAGTAGCGGGATCAATGAATTTAAAGTTTGGTAGCAACTGTTTTTTGGGGAAATTAGGCTTGTTAGGACCTGAGTTTAAACTTGGGATTAATTGTTCTAATTCACCGAATTTCTCACAGAAGATTTCAATTTCACGGCAGGCAATTGGAGATTGACATGAGATGAAAAGAGTACGGTTAACCCTGGCTTGCTCACATCTAATAATTCTGTCGTTCAGTAATGTGCCTTGAGAAAGATTTAAAGCCCTTAAAGCATCGTGATCATTAGAGTATTGAACAAAAGCGTATGGTCTGTTTTGAGTGTCCCGTAACACTTTAACTCCATTTAATTTCCCAAAAACTTGGAATTTTTCAGTCACTGAGTGGCATAATTCATCATCAGTTAGAGCGGCAGCCAAAGAAGCAACAAAGATACATGATGATGGTCTTCCTTTCATTTTGATATCATTTGTTGTCCTATTTTTTGGAGTATCAATGGTTAGTTTTCCAGTGAAAGGGGCGGATATATCACTTGATTGATCTTCTGATTCACTTTCCATCAGACAGACATCATTGTCAGAATCAGAAGAATCCAAGGAAGGGGTTTTGTAGGAATCACTATTATTTTCAGCCCCACTTTCATCACAGTCAGAGTCATCATCTTCCAAAGACGAATCGTCAGAAGAGACTTCACTTGAAGATACTTCGGTTGGAAGTAAATCATCGATATATTCGTGACATTGTAAATCTTTTTCCTTTTTCAATTCAATTGGAGAATCAAAATTTTCTCCAAGGATCTCGTTATTGGAAGAGGATAAGTTTAAAGTTTGGCAGATACCTTCTTGAACAGACATGATCAAATAGTGGAGAAGTTGGGTAGATTAGATTGGATATAATTAATTAAAACTTGTTGTATTACCTTAGGGGGTGTAAAAGAAAATTAGATGGTGAATAGATAAAATATAGATTCTTAGATTAATAGACAAATTGTGGAATAGCTGTAACTGTAGAAACAAACGAATAACTAACCCAAATCTGAATAATATGATTGAAGTGTTTAAAAAAAAGGACGAAGGGATATTCGATTATTTATAGTTATTTGACGTTATATAGAAAGATAAAGGCTGGACGTTATACCACCTCCAAGTAAGCAGACGAATTAGTTATACCAACAGATGATGTGTTGGAGTGTTAAAGTCAAACCAAAATAAAAGTAGAAATGGAATGACTCACGAGAAAGAAAACGACAGCAAAGTGAGATCCATTTTACATCGCAGAACTTGTTGATCCTCTCCGCTTTATATACAAATTCAAACCGGAGTTTCAGTGGCGATCCCCAAGAATTTTTTATAAATTAAAATCGACATTGGCGGCTAAAAAAACTTGACGCGTGCAAATAAAACAGTCCTACCATACTGGGAAGTATATTTATATGGAAAGGTGAAGGGTAGTGTCCCCACCAGTAGTGATAGTCATGATATAAATATGTGTCTAAGGTCATTATTTGTATTCTATATAAATAAATAAGTATGTATATATATGGGTAAAAGTCTGTTGAAAAGCCTTTCTTATCGTAGTTGGTTAATACACCAAGTATAAGCACAGCAAGGTGGTCATACCAAAGAAGATAGCAAAGATGAATAAAATATTACATAAAGAGTGATTGCCCTTGAATGGGGGTTTGTGACTGAAGTAAGTGGCTGGGATTTGAGTCATTTGGAATAAAAACATGTATGGTCTGAATTTCAAGAAAATAATGTACATCGACAACTCGTGTAACACTGAACTCAACGCAAAAGTCATCCATGTAGCAGCCGATGAGGAGATCTTGAAATGGTTCATGGAACTGTGGAAAACGTGTCTTAGTAAAAATTTGTGGACTGGAACATTCCAGATTCTTGACCATTCAGTAAATGTCACACAATTCCACCAATCACCATAGAAATATCTGTCACTGAATCTAGTCAGTTCCGCAACACAATTTAAAAATGCATCCCAAATGAAATAGAAAGTTAGCATGAAGATAACAGCAAAACCTGGTAATAAATCAACCAATAAATAGAGCCAATGGATAGTACTGGTCCACATGTCAGGCCATGGTTCTTTGGTCAATTCTAAGATTTGGTCGATATATGGGTATAAGTATAATTGAGCAGCAATAATCATTAAAAACAATGTACCAACAATAGCAGAAACTTTTTCAAGCACGTAAACCCATCTAATGGACTTGGTTCTTGGATAAGAAATTTGATATACTAAAGTGGGGAATAAACAGAACATAGTGTAGTTCTTAATGGAGATATTATCTGGGAACTGGATAGATGCAGACTGAGTAGACAATTCGTATTGACAAAAGGTTTCACTTCTTTCCAACGTGGCAATAACATCAGGGGAGGCAACGTCTTTATATTTGGCTAAATTAGCTTTGGAAAAATTCAACTCTTCTTTAATATTCCAAAGATAACCATTATAAAAGGAGAATGAATGCATTTTCATCAAAAATACCATGGAATGTAAGAAAAAGAAAATTCTTGATATCCAATTCAATTTGAAATAATGGATAACCAAAAAATGGTAAAAGAAGAAATGTGAGAATTCAAAGATAACAGTGATGTATCTCCCGGTACTTTCCCATGTAATAAAATTCCATTGAACCAATTTTTGAACCAACACAACAAAATAACTTGAAAGCCACATGGAAACATCGATTAAAAAAACGATGTCCAATCTTTCCAACATCAAATTTACCACAGCGACATTTGTCACATCACCATTATGTAACACTAGATAATCAAGAATACCTCTCATACCAGTCCAACTGAATGTAAACCACATTATAATATAAATCCCAGAAAATTCAGAGTACTGGTTCTTGACTAGTTTAAAATCATTAGTTGCAGTTGAATTGGCCTCTGAGGATGATTTATCAATCTTTCTCTTCTCCATGCTTTTCATCTGCTTTTCTACAATAGGACCTTCAAAAGAGGTGATAAATGGAGCCACCAGAGCCGAATCAAAAAGAGTGTCTCTCGCATCAAACCCAACATCTGAAAAGAACGAAATACCATTAGTACGGCCCTTCTTGTATCGGCTCTTTTCTGTCCCATTCAATTTTTGTAAATATCTTTTCAAAACTTCATCATACACTGTTTGTTTATCTTTCTCTTCGTGGTTGGACAAGATCTTGGTGACATCCTTGGTGAATTCAACTTGTTCATCAGTGACCGAGTCTGGCTCAATGGCATCTTCAAGGTCTAACCCAGGCACAGGTTTGTCAAAGACAATGGATCTTCTCTTTTCATTCGCTTCAATCGAATTCAAATTTTGGATTCTGATAAACTCTTCATCCTTTAACAAATCAGTCGGGTCCACCATATTGGTATGAGTTGTCTTGCCTTACTGGTCATAAACGGTTAAGGCACCAAATATAAGGGAATGTTGTGTCAGATCGTCCCATCTCAATTTCTTATATCATATTTATGATTTTCCAAATTCTCAGCGACTTTTATTTTCATATTCACGATAATAAGATCAACGAAAAAATCGATGAAAAATAACAATTGGGAAGAGTAGGCTTAGCTGCCAGCAAGTATGAGGAAATAAAGTTGGATAAGAGCATTGACATCTAGTTCAGAGTCGTTTTGCAATACTCAAAGGGATAAGACGTGACTTCAATCATTAAGATTGGCGAGGTATCCTCGCCATATTGCTTGAATAAGTGCTTAATATATTGACATAGAACCGTCTACCAAAACAGTGATATAAACGTTGTGAACAGTGATTAGCTCTCTACATTTGGTCTTCTTGGTACCTGATGTTAGCTTGGATAAAAAAGTAATGGTGGTTTTAAGGGTCGTTTAAAGGATAGCTTTTCTTTTCCTCGTTTAGCAATTGCTAATAGTAGGCAGTAACATTTGAAAGTGTTTGTGATCATGAGAGCTTGTCGTATCATTCAAATACGGTGCATATGTTATTGTAAGGTATAATGTGATTACAATACCTATATTATTGTAAGTTATCTTAGTCAATCCTACAGTTCAAAAGCATGTGATTTGTCTAAGATTAAGAGATTAATATATGTACGGCTGTGATAGTAGTTTACACACAACATTATAGATATTATATCTAAAATAACCATTCATAAGTTTAAGTGCTTGTTCTTATTGTTTTTAATTCATTCATGTATAAATTTATCATTTTGTTTGGTAATAAGCAGGAACAGATCCTCTCCTATTTAAGGCCAAAAAAAATAGGATGAAACAAAAGGTAAAAACATGTAAAAGAGATCAGTGTTATTCAGTTCATATTCTTCTTAACAAATAATGTATAAATTAATAATATTATTAACAATGCAAATAAATATATATATAGTCAAATATAAAAAAAGTTTACTTAGGGCTTGACTAATCTAAATCAATATCCATATCCTCATCATAATCATCACTCAAGTCATCCGCTTTTTCTTCACGCTTTGGTTTATGATTTGGTAAGACCTCTAATCTTTCTTCTTCACTTGCTTTCAAACCGGTACCACGCTCTTTACCATGGACCAACTCAATTTTAACCGATTCTTTGTCCAAGATTTCACCCTTTAAGATTCTCATGGCCATTCTATTTAATATTTCATTTTGTATTAATCTGTTTAAAGGACGTGCACCCATATCGTCAGAATACCCATATTTGGATAAGAAATCTTTGGCTTCTGGTGAAACAACCAATTTGTAATGTTTATCATTGGCCTCAAATCTTTCTTCAATTTCCTTTAGTCTAATATCAACAATCTTATGAATAGCCTTTCTTGATAATTTGTTGAACACAACAATACTGGAAATTCTATTCAAAAATTCTGGTCTGAAATGAGATTTCACAGCTGTCATAACTAAGTTCTTTGTTTCATCTTTAATCTTGGCACCTTCTTGGGAATTGATGAATTGAGCACCCAAATTAGAAGTCATAATAATAATACAATTGGAACAATCGATAGTCTTACCTTGACCAGATGTAATTCTACCATCATCTAACATTTGTAACATAACAGTTAAGACATCGGGATGGGCCTTTTCCACTTCATCAAATAACAACACGGAGTATGGCTTGTATTGTAATTGATTAGTTAAAAACCCACCTTCATCATAACCAACATAACCAGCGGTAGTACCTAATAGCTTGGAGACAGAGTATTTTTCGCTTAATTCTGAACAGTCTACTCTAATCATCATATCCTTATCGTTGAATAAGAACCCAGCAATGGTCTTGGCCAGTTCAGTTTTACCACTACCTGATAAACCTAAAAATAGGAAAGAGGCAGGTTGTCTTGGGTTAGAAAGACCAGATCTAGATAATCTCACTGCATTGGAAACAGCTTTGATAGCATCCATTTGACCAACAACTTCGGAAGATAATTCCTTTTCCATGTGAATTAACTTTTCATTTTCAGATTCAGACAATTTCTTCACAGGAATACCAGTTAATCTAGCGGCAGTTTCTGAAATGGTTTCAGAATCAACGATATTGGAAATCATTGCATTGGACCCAGCACGTTCATTTTCTTCAGTGACTTGCTTTTCCAAATCATCGATGCGCTTCTTAAGATCTGGGATGGCAAAATACCTTAAATCAGCAGCAGTAGCAGTATCGTATCTACGTTCTGCATCGGCAGCCTTATTTTCCAATTCATCTAATTTTCTTTTGGCTTCAGTCAATTCTTCGTGGCCATGCTTTTCTTCATTATAACGATCTCTCAAAGGTTGTAATTCCTCGTTTAATGATGCTTCCATTTGTCTGGCCTTTTGTAATCTACCCTTGGTGGTAGAATCAGCATCCTTGTCTCTTTCCAAAGCTTTTATTTCGACTTTCAATAGTTGCAATTGACGTTCTTTAGAATCCAATTCTTCTGGTTTAGAGTCTCTTGCCACGGCAACACCGGCACAAGAGATATCGACTAAATCTAAAGCAGAATCTGGTAGTCGTCTGTAAGGTAAGTAACGCTTGGCCAATTGAGCAGCAGTAACCAAGGCACTATCTAAGATTCTAACCCCATGATGGATTTCGTATTTTGGCTGTAGACCTCTTAGAATAGCCACTGTTTGTCTTAAAGTTGGTTCAGATACTTCAATCTTTTGAAATCTTCTTTCGAAAGCACCATCTTTTTCGACAATAGATCTGTATTCGTTGTTTGTGGTAGCACCAATAACCTTCAAATGACCTCTAGATAAAGCAGGCTTTAAGATGTTTGCAGCATCATCTTTACCATTACCCATTAACATGTGAATTTCATCGATGAAAAGAATGATTAAAGTCTTTGAATCTTCAACTTCTTTCAAAACACCTTTTAATCTTTCTTCAAAATCACCTTTATACTTGGCACCAGCAGTTAATGAAGCCAAATCTAAACTGAACAATTTACAGTTTTGTAAGATAGTGGGGACATCGTTATCAACAATTCTAGCGGCAATACCTTCAATGATACTAGTCTTACCAATACCTGGTTCACCGATAAGACATGGGTTGGATTTAATTCTTCTGGCTAAGACTCTAATAGTGGATCTAATTTCCTCTTCACGACCAATAACAGGGTCTAATTTACCTTCACGAGCTTGTTCAGTCATATCAAGCGCATATTTACTTAAATATTCCAATGGAGTATTGGTATCAGCACCACGAGAGTCAATCTTTTGATTACCTCTTAGTTTTAAAGCCTGTTGTTTTATAGCTTCGATATCAACAGCCGCTTCTTTGAATACGGATTGAATGGAAGAATCTTTGAATAAGGCAAATAGTATATGATCTTGAGCAATAAAAGAATCCTTTTGTTGTTGTTGGATCTTAGCGGCCTCTTGTAAGACTTGACCTAGAGCATAACTTGGGGTAATTTGTTGCGGAGCAGGTTGTTGTTGTGGTATTCTGACCAAATTTTTGTTAACTAATCTTTTGAATGCATCATAGTCAAAACGTGCTTTATCAAAAAGATTCTGTAAATAAGCGATGGTTCCGTCCTCCGGTGTTTCAATGAAGGCGGCAAGGATATGGATTGGTTGTAATTGGGGATGTTGGTGATCCTCTGCCAATTTTTGTGCAATGGTTAGGATCGAAAGAGCTTTTTCAGTGAACTGTGTTTCGTCGTTCATTAGTTGAAATAGTACTTAAAATTTATAATTGTTTTATGTTGTGGTTATTTTCTGTTTGTTAATGATTGAGAGAGGAATGGAATTGAATTGAAATGAGGATGATTCAGTGAAGTGACTATCGTTTATATATGAATGAGAAGCTCACCAGGAGATCTATCCCTTCCCCCTTAGCTGCAACCACTATTTCAACCGAACTCATCACTTGACACTTTTCTGGAAACATTTTCCTTTAATTTTTCAAATTGGCAAATTCTAGAAAATTGAAGAAACATCGAGGATCATAGCGAATATTCTTGAATATTCGAGAACTTTATAGAATAGTTGCTTGTAATAATAAATAGTTTTGTTAATAAATAGTTAATAAATAATGGTAATAATACGTAAAAAGTGAATATAATCAAAAATACCAAGGCGTTCTAAGTCATAAAACTCTCACCACAACCGCATGTTCCCTTTGAATTTGGATTCTTGAAGATAAATTTAGTATTCAACTTATCATCAATCCAATCCATTTCACTGCCCACGACACTAAACAAGGCTTTAGAGTCAATAATAATCTTCACGCCATCTTGTTCTACTATTTCATCGAACTTTTCTGGTTTAGTGACGTACGAAAGATCGTACTGTGTTCCTGAACATCCACGATTCTTTGTAGAGACTCTGATCATTTGTGGTTCTGGTAACTCCAGTAGGGATTTCAAATGTGTGATGGCAGTAGGTGATAGTGTGATGACAGCCTTTCTAGCACGTAACGTTCTTTTCCTTTTCTTTTTGGGTACTGTCGAAGAAGAAGAGGAGGAGATGTTGTTTTCAAGTTTGGCTTGATGTATTATATCCTTTGCCTTCGATAGATTTTGTTGATCAATTAAATTCTTCCTTTCTATGATATCATTATGTTTCTGTAAGATTTCCTTTGAGGGAAGTGTATGTGACGTTAGTTTCTTTTGCGGTTTATGTTCTTTATTAATTTGAGGAATGAATTTAAATTTAAAGGGGGAAGTTGTGTTTGTGGTAGTAGTTGAAGTCATCATAGATCTTGAAAGGGGTCTTAAAGACGATATAAGTCGTCTGTTAGAATGTTGTGTTACTCTGAGCATATTTTTTGGATGACTGTGTATTTGTTTCGTTGTGAATTATTCAGGTTTCAATGAACCATAAAGATAATCGTATGTATGTATATATATGTATCGTTCTTCAGGTCAACGAGTGGTAATTTATAGAAGTTGCCGGGTCTGTGGACTAATATATCAGACTGTGTTTCTTAGTAATGTCCCACTGTCCCACTGTCCAACTGGAATACTTATGTGTCTTATTCTCTCAGTTGCTTAACCATTGGCCTCCAGCGAAGATACCTTTGACTCGGCCAGTACTCAATATAAATCCACTACCCACTGCTCATAATAAACACCACGCGGTGGGGGGAAAGCCTACTGGCCAATGACAGCGCCGCGCATGAGTAATGCAGAGCCGAGAACACGGACTGCGCACGTGACGCTGTATCACGTGCTTTCCCGAGAAACAACCGCTTCCCCATCGGGTAATTGCCCGTTTCCACGGCAACAGTTCTGGCCGGGCAACGCCTCCTCTTCAAGAATGTCAAAAAAATGAAATATTCGATTCAAATTTTTATTTCATTCCCAAGGTGGTTTCTTTGCTTTCGTTCGTTTCTCCTGGGATGGTTGACTGTTCCAATAAGGGAGGAAGACTAGTTAGTGCTTGACAGGTTTTTGATTGGAAGTATTATTCAAGCAATACTTATTAAGATACACTACAGAAAAAGAACTATACAAAAAAGCTTGTTACGTTATTAAACAGCTTAAATAAAATTAACAATCTATTCAAAAGAAAACTTTTAACTATGGGTGCTCCATCAACTGGTACGGCCACCTTTTCAGGTGCCACTGCTACTGCCAATGCAGGTGCAAGACTCGCTAGAGCGAGACAACAAAGAACATGTGGCGACTGTACTTGCTCCCCCGGGCTGTTATCAAGACAGAACAGAAGATCCTCACTTTTCATGAAAAAATTGGAAAGTAATAGATATCCCTCGTCTCTGTTTATGAAGAGACACAGTTCCGTGAACTCCACGGTCGTCACCCCAACCAACGCGTCAGGAGAAAGATTGAACGATCAAACATCCATCTATTCTTCAGATTCCCTATGCCAAACAACAAAAGAAATTAACACCAGTCAAAGATTGTTTCAACTGAGAAAACTGATGCAAAAACACGATTTGGCTTGTTATATCGTCCCCAGTGAAGACGAACATCAATCCGAATATGTCGCATTGATTGACCAAAAGAGAGCTTTCATCTCAGGGTTCTCAGGTTCTGCAGGTGTCGCATGTATCACTAGAGATTTACTCAATTTCAATCCTGATCAATTCGATGGGAAATCCGTCCTGTCTACCGACGGTAGGTATTTCAATCAAGCATCACAAGAATTAGACTTCAATTGGTCCTTGATCAGACAAGGGGTCGACAAATACACTTGGCAAGATTGGTGCATAAAAGAATGTGCTGAAATGGCTAGAGGTCTTTCGTCAGGTACTTGTGTTAAAATTGGGATCGACCCCAAATTAATCAGTTATCAAGCCAAAATAGGTTTACAAAAATTAATTGATGTTACCAATGAAAAGATTGTTGCCACTGGTAACAAATTGGAATTATGTCCCGTAGAAGATAATTTGATCGATTTGATTTGGGATGAGTTTGAAATTGTGCCAGAAAGACCAAGAAGTGAATTGTTGTATTTATCTGATGAATATTCCGGTGAAACTTTCCAATCCAAGAGAGAAAGATTATTAACCAGATTGAATAGTTTAGATAAGACTCCTGAGAGAAACGTTGCCAATGGTCCACAGTCTAGGGAAAAGACTTTCATTGTAGTTGCTCTGGATGAAATTTGTTGGTTGCTTAATTTGAGAGGTTCTGATATCGACTATAATCCTGTGTTTTTCGCATATTGTCTTATCAACTCTAAAGAAACTATACTGTTCACCAACAATAAATTGAATGACGAGATTAAAACGTATTTGAAAGAAAATAATATTCAAGTGAAAAGTTATAAATCCTTTTGGGATGATCTCAAATCGACTGTCACCATGTTACAAAGTGGCAATGCCACGGATAAAAATGGTTCTCACTCAGGTGCTACAATTGAAAACCATAATTTCTTAATTCCAGATACTTCATCATGGCAAATAATTCGTTATGTGGAAAATACACCATTCCAAATCATTCATTCTCCAATTGATTTCTTTAAATCTATTAAGAATTCCAATGAAATTAATAATGCTCATATGGCTCAAATCAAAGATGCCCTTTGCATCATTCAATATTTTGCCTGGTTAGAAGCGCAATTAGTGGATAAAGATGCGTTAATCGATGAACATAATGCAGCAATGAAATTGATTGAAATTAGAAAGACACAAAAGAATTTCCAAGGCAATTCGTTCGAGACCATATCTTCCACTGGTGCCAATGCCGCCGTGATCCATTATTCTCCTCCAAGTGAAGGGTCATCAATGATCGATCCATCTAAAATATACTTGTGTGATACTGGTTCCCAATTTTTGGAAGGTACCACTGATATCACTAGAACATTACATTTCACAAAACCCACGCAGGAACAAATCGATAATTATACTTTAGTGTTAAAGGGTAATTTAGCCCTTGAAAGGACGAAATTCCCCATGGGGACCACTGGTTTCAATCTAGATGCTATTGCTAGACAGTTTCTATGGTCTCGCGGTCTTGATTATAGACACGGTACAGGCCATGGTATTGGTTCATTCTTGAATGTCCATGAGGGACCCATTGGTATTGGATACAAGCCCCATTTACTCAACTACCCATTGCAAGCGGGTAATATAATTAGTAATGAACCCGGCTATTATAAAGATGGAGAATATGGTATTCGACTTGAAAACGATTTATTGGTGAAAGAATGTTCCAAAGAGTTACATTTTGATAATACGAAATTTTTAGAGTTTGAGAACATTACCATGGTGCCATATTGTAAGAAATTGATCAATGTTGGTATGTTGACCAGTGAAGAAAGAGGTCAAATCAATAAATATCACAAGACGATATGGAACAATTTAGTCCAGTACATGCAACCTCAATCGATTACGTACAAGTGGTTGAAGAGGGAGACTGCCAGTATTAAGGAATAAGCAATTGACACTCTATTGCCAAATATATAATTGTATGTATATATTTGTATGAACCTTAACCTATCAATAAATAAAAAAGAATAGTCATTATATATATAATTTTTTTTGCAACCCACGGAAGGAGATGTTTTTTCCCGGAAATCAAACCTAAAACAGGATTTAAAGCCCGACAAACAATCCGCGGAAATCGAAAGAAATACAAAGACAAAGATACAATATCAACTATCAATTATTCACAAATTGCGGTATTTTGAATCAGAGGAGAGGCATTGTGTGACGGCATCGCCATTGCCCAAAGAGGAAGGTGGAATCTGTGAATGCAAACAGACAGGAACGACAGAAGCTGGAATCAAATGGGAAAAAAAGCTTATGCACTTGAGCCAGAGGGGTCCCGCAAGAGGAGTAGCGCCTGGCACCATCATCCTGACTAATATCGCTTTAAAGGTTTAAAGCGTTAGAGCGTTAGAGTAGTATGTCGCTCTATCAATTATACAATCATCAATCAATGGATCACGTTATTCATACATTGCCCCATGAACCGTTTCCAGTACCACAACTACGTGTCCTCTTCGGCCCGGTTGCCCATCACGGTGCAATCCAGAAGGAACATGACTAAGGCTACACCGTATTCCTATCTTTTATCCGTTGTATTCCCGCCGCGGAAGCGGATCACAGCCACCGCTTCTCGATTTTATTCCGTTTTAGCAGCAATTTCTGCGTTCAGGAACCGCAAAACAATGCAAAACGGGCGGCTAGACGGAAGCCGGCGGGGGGAGTCATCCGCGGAAGCACGGGAGCGGGCTTTCGCAACTTGCAGCCGCCCAGCCGTGACAATACAACAATGGCCCCCAGACAATACGCCGCACCCAAAACGGAAAAACCGAACACAATGCAAACAACACCTCATTCAGCAAAGCAATAACAAAAGTAAAAAAAAAAAATTTTCAGTGAGAGCCACCTCTTTGCAGAATTGCAGAAGGACTCTTAGCCAGTGGTGGTCTTTGTATGGCAAGAATCCGATGATCCAATACGAATACGATGATAAGAAGATTAATGTGGCAAGAGTATAAATACATCAAGCCTTTCCTGTTTCTTCCATTCTTTTATTCAAACAAGTTCTCTCTTCTTGTAAAAATACCCTTTTTCTATTCTCTGCCACATCCACCCTTCACAAGGACAAACATAAACATAAAGACAAAGTTATTTTTGGGTATAGATTACTTGTTTTATTAAAGCACAACTATATACACACACAAAACAATGTCGGTTTCCTCTACTTCTCAGAAGGATAATGATATTTCCCCATCTCACTCCTCTGCGGAATCCTACGTTTCAGACCCAATAGGGTACCGTGGGGACGAAAACTATGACAAAGAAGCTCAACTCACTAACATGTCCATCCACAGAACCACCACTCTTACTTCAAAGGGTGAATCAAACGTCGAAAACGAAAGAAGATTGTCCAAGATTCTTACCAACACAGTCGGTGACCCGGAAAAACTCACCGTCGATTACTCTAACACTCTACCAATGGGGGGTGGCAGAGACTACCCACCTTCTTTACCAGACAGTGAAAACTACGAAGTCACCTTCGACGGGCCAAACGATCCTTTGCATCCTTTCAACTGGACCACGAAGAAGAAAGTGTTCATTTGTGTCATCTTGTGTTTAGACTGTATCTGTATCACCATGGCAAGTAGTATCTTTGCCTCCGCCGTGCCTCAAATCTGTGAAATCTACGGGATCATCGAAGTCGTTGCCATTCTTGGTATCACTCTATTCGTCTTTGGGTTTGCTGCCTCCCCAATCATTTATGCTCCACTGTCAGAAATCTACGGGAGAAAAGGGGTCCTGGTCGTTTCTGCCTTCGGTTTCACTTGTTTCCAATTCGCTGTCGCCACCGCCAAGGATCTACAAACTATCTTCATCTGTAGATTCTTTGGTGGGTTGATCGGGGCCGCTCCAATGGCCGTCGTCCCAGCCGCATTCACTGATATGTTCGACACTAACATGAGAGGTAAAGCCATCTGTCTGTTCTCTCTTGGTGTCTTCGTCGGTCCAATCTTATCGCCAGTCATGGGTTCATACATCTCACAAAGAACCACCTGGAGATGGTTGGAATATGTCGTTGGTTGTTTTGCCGGTGCTAACTTCGTCGCGGTCAGCATCTTCTTCCCTGAGACCCATCATCCAAGTATCTTGGTCCAAAAGGCCAAACAAATGAGAAAGGATACAAACAACTGGGGGATCCATGCCGCTCATGAAACCGTTGAATTGTCTTTGAAGGAAATCGCAGAGAAGAATATCACTAGACCATTGAAAATGTTAGCCACCGAACCACCTCTATTAATCATCACCATCTACAATTCTTTTGTCTACGGTATCTTATATCTTATGTTAGAAGCTTACCCAATCGTCTTCGTCTCCGGTTACGGTTACATCGAGAATGGTGAATTGCCATACATTGCCTTAATTATCGGTATGCTTTTCTGTGCTGCATTCATTTGGTATTGTGAAGGTGACTATTTAAAGAGAGTCAAGAAGGCTGGGAAATTAGTCCCTGAAGCTAGATTGTATCCAATGATCGTCTCCGGTATTGTCTTCCCAATCGGTATCCTATGGTTCTGTTGGACAGGTAACTATCCAGATAGAATTCACTGGATCTGTCCAACCATCGCCGGGTCCTTCATCGGGTTCGGTTTGATGGGTATTTTCTTACCGTGTTTGAACTATATCATCGAATGTTACTTATTGGTCGCTGCTTCCGCCGTCGCTGCTAACACATTCTTGAGATCCGCCTTTGGTGCTGTTTTCCCATTGTTTGCCGGTTATATGTTCCGTGGTATGGGTACCGGTTGGGCTGGTCTATTGCTAGGTTTATTTGCCGTCGCCATGATTCCTGTTCCATTCTTCTTCTTGAAGTTCGGTGCTCAAATTAGAAGAAAATCCAAGTACGGCTTAAGTGTTTAATCGATACAACATATTTTCTTTTTTGTCTGATCACTTTTCAAAGACAAACATTCATTAAATGATCCAAACAACTTTTGGTTCATTTTGCAATACCCTCATCTCGTACCACTATGGTTTATAATTTAATTAATATCAAAAACAAAACATTGCATTTGTAATAATTTTTTACATATCTCTTTATATATATAATTTATACACAAGAACAAATTTATTTTGTCATTAAGATTGCCCTTATGATATTGCCTATGAGGGACTAATTTTTCTAGGAATAATATATAGTGATGCGCAAGTGATTGTGGTATGTGAAAATTGAGCGATGAGGAAATATTGTTTTTTTATTATTGCAAAGAATATATATATATAAGAAAAAAGCCCTCATTATTTAGTATTATTTATTAAGAAACATTGACTGAATTAATATTTTTGGGTAGTATTTAAGCATCTCTTGAAAACTGTGAATTAGCAATGGTTATATCCATGATCTGTTCTTCTTACCACGTTGCATAGCTGATGGCACTTAATCAAAAAGTTTCATCATCTTCCTCATCATCCTCTACAACTTCAACAGTGGTGTGACTCCACATGAATAAATGTTCAAAATATTTTGCTACTATGGCCAAAATTAGTAATATTGGAACCTCCAACAAGGGACCAAATGTAGCAGCAATAGCTTGTCTACTGCCATTGCCATACATCGAGACAGCAACAGCCAGGGACAATTCAAAATTATTCGATGCCGCGGTAAAACACTGGGTCATAGTAATGGCAAAATTTGCACCACAAGTTACTTTACCTATGCTCTTGCTACGGATCAACGCCTCCTTTTCACAATCACACTCAGAATTTGTTTCATTATCCTCGTCTAGTTTCGCTTGCTTCCTACTAGTGACATACCTCATCAGGAAGAAAGTACCGAACCAGGCAATTAAGAAATAGAGAATCAGTGGGATGAAACATAGAAATGCGGATCCAATATGATGAAGGAACTCGTGGCCATTACCGATAAAAATGACAATAATGGTGTAGTGGAATGCAATCATCCCCCATGGGTTAATGAATGGTACAACCCATTTGAGGAATTTTTTTTTGCCAATAAGCATAAATGTTGTGAATCTTATTAAAAATCCGGCAGCAAGTGGGATTCCCAGGAAGACACCAACAGATTTGGCAACTTCCTTATATAACATTGCGGTGGAAGAGTACGATTCCCCAGTGATTACGTATCCGAAGAAGATCACGTATGGTGCATACAGTACCATCTGTAGAAGAGAGTTGATGATTACCAAGGTGACGCAAAGCATTAAATCACCGCCTGCGATGGTGTTCCACGTAATAACCATAGCAATACATCTTGCCATACCGATCATAATAATCCCTTCCCTGTACTCTGGTTGCTTGAAAAGCGCCATCCATGCTAAACCAAACATTAGAAATGGGCAAACTATCCAGTTTAATAGTAGTGACCACAATACTTGTCTTGTAATATCTGGTCTGGCGATATATTGGGGTAATGCTTCCCACTCTACTCTAGTTAATGGAGGTAGCATCATGATAATCATCCCAATTGCCAATGGGATAGACACTCCTACCAAAGTCGCATGCTTATTGGAATCAAAGGCATCTGCTGCTGATGGGACATATTCACCGATGACTAACCCGATTATTATTGAGATAATGATAGTGAAGGGAAGAAGGATGTCTGTCCATGCGAGTTGTTTGAACGTCTTATACCAACTCTTGTTAGCGTATGTAGCGGTAGTTGTATGCATCTGGCTCTGTGGTTGATTTGGTCTCTTTGGTTAATCTGTGTGTGAGGATCGCTGCCAATGATTTATTTATTAATGCAATTTTTTTTCCTTCCTGAGTCAGCAGTCCACGCGAGATTTACGTCCTCCCAAAAATACTTCATAAAGTGAAAGTGTAATATTAATAGTTGAGTTAATATACTTGATGTATAGCAGTATTATCCATTCTCTGTCATACGAACTCAACAGCGACTGTCTGTAATATTCCGTGCTGGGGAGAAAACTGTCGATGAACTCTTATTAGCAACAAATGGGAAGGTGATTTACTTAAAATATAAATGATTTGCTTTGTTCTATTTAATATTGTTTTCAATATTTGCATCTAAGCCTTCAGTCATTGATGGATGAGGCTAGAAAATATCGTACAGGTATAAAGACTTCTTACTATTTTACGGTCTGGGTTACTACATAATACATATATATATAATTTTACTTCGTTAATGTATTGAGACATTTTCTGAAGTCCAGTTTAAATGTTCAACAACACATATAAGAAGTGAAAGAATGTATTAAAAAGCTACTGTCAGCAAACAAGAGTGGGTTATTCTTAATTACGTACGAGCCTTTCTTCCTGAAAAAATATCCTTTCTCAATTGACTGATAAAGGACTGTGACCATAACTGTTGGATGGCAAAAAAAGTCTCTTAGAATATCAAAAGGGTATGCCCTAAAAGGGAAAACAAAAGTGACTCAAAAACTCCGATTCATATTTTCTTTTTGTGAAGGACAGGTTAATATATTCTTTGCTAAAACCAAATTAATATATATACCAGTAGAGTACAACGGTAGTCGGAATTTTCCTTTGATGATACACTCCACTTTCAAAAAAAATGAAATAACGAAACCACAATGAACCAGTTACCATCAACTACATCAATCAAAGAAAACCAGAAAAAACTATATAATTTAGACAAAAGGATTAAGTTCCTGGAAAAGGCAATAATAGGACTTCAGCCATCTATCATCATATTGAGTTATGCCTCTTTTCCTGCGGGATTTATCTCTATTAGAATATTTGGTGTGCCCTTTTACTCAATTATTTTAGTTTCTCATTCTTTATCTTTTTTGTGTTTGTTTATTGTTCACTACCAGCTTCTCCCACCACTAATTGACGAAAGAAGTAATATTTGCTATAAGATTGAATGCAAAACATCTCATCTACCAGCATATCATCCGCCTAAAAATGAATTGTTTAGGTGCTACCAAGGAATTTTGTTTACTTGTTTAATCAGTGCAGGCCTCTGGGAATTTATAACATACAGCAGTATGGCAACCAATATGGAATACTGGGATGAAAATAACGAAAAAATGGGACTTTTATGTATGCTCGCTGGAGTGTTGCTGTTGATTGTGTCTTGCATTTCATTGTTTCAAATGGGGCCCCTTTATAGTGAATCCAAAATAAATAAACCTAAAACGCAACAGGTAAAGGAGAACACTAAGAAGACTGTCAATTTAAGAAATCAGGACATATCGCTTAAAGAAGATGTAGTAAGAACAGGAATTATTCAACAAATAGCAGAGCTTAGAAAAGAAGTTTCCTCTTATTCCAGAATAGTGAAACAAAATGATAAGATATTGAAGGAATTACAAGAAAAAGACAAGGCTAACAATAGATCTACAGATAAAAGCGAAGGAAATGGCGATATTGAGAAAAGAGAAGAAAGAACTGAATAGAAAAATTGAAAGGTTGTCTACAGAAAATGAAAAGTCGGAAAAGGAGCAATAGGAGTGAAAGTAAAATCAATTTCTGTTATCTAAATTTCCATTGTAATCCTTATTAGCTGAGCCATATTTTTTCTTTTATAGGGGGATTACATATGTTTTCTTTTCAGTTCTATGTTTACCTTAATACTATAATAGCGTTTCTCATATAAAAAATGTATCTGGTTTTTATCAATCAATAATTGAACCTAAATAATCAAATCTTTCTTGAAAACAATAATTGAGTATGAAAGACCCTAACTTAAGTAAATTATTTAGATGAAATACAACTTCCGTTTAAATAAGATTCCTCGCTATACATGTATCAGATTAATATAATTGTTAAAATATAAATTAGAAAAGAAATACAAATAGTAATATATAAGTATTTTTGCGACTCGTGCCAATAATACCTGTCAAAAATATGACAGTATTTTAATGATGGGATTATTCTACCTTATTTGAGTTTGACACGTTTATGATAAATAACACACAAAACCAAAACTCTCAATTACTACCATTATCAACTAAACAGAGTTTTAAGTTTTTATTATTAAGAGATATTCTATAGAGCCTAATTTTGGTTCAACTATTTGAAGTTAAATAGAACAACTTCAGTGAAGCGTAAAATTAAGTGTATGGGCCAAAATAATGTTGTTGTTTAGATAATTGGAACATCATCATATCCAGGTGTTTCAATTTGAAAACTGTGGAAAAATAGAAGAAAGTAAAGGCTAAAACTTGTAAGTCCGGATGTGGGATTGAATTTAAATCATATTAATGATATCACTATTTATCATCTATCTATTATATGAGTATTGCTCAATGTAAAGTAGCTTTCTCATTCGTAATTATTTATTCTTTATCCCAGCCTAACTTCAAAGCTTCTTCGTAAGTTGGGTAATCGGTGTAACCGCGATCAGTCATAGCGTAGAAGGTATCTCTGTCATATTTGTTTAATGGCAAACCATCCTTCAATCTTTGGACCATATCCGGGTTAGCAATCCATAATCTACCAAAAGCAGTTAAGGTTCTGCCGTCTTCTACCATATCCTTGACAACTTCTGGGTGGAAAGCTAAGTTACCGGCACGGATGATTAACCCCTTCCAGATTGAATAGACGAAATCGTTGGTGACAGTAGTGTCTGCACCTGTACCTTCAGTCATGAATGGATCAGTGACTCTAGGCTCAACTAAATGGATGTAAGCTAATCTCTTGCCTTCTTTAGCTCTCTTTTCCAATTCACCAATAACATGAGCATATTGAGCTAGGATCAGTGGTTCAGCACTACCGGATAGAGTACCGAAAGTACCCCATGGGGAGAAACGAACACCGACATTTTCATGACCCACTGCTTCAATAACAGCATCAACAACTTCCAAAGTGAAACGAGATCTGTTTTCGATGGAACCACCGTATTCATCAGTTCTGTGATTGGAGATTGGGTCCAGGAATTGGTTTAGTAAGTACCCGTTAGCAGAGTGGATTTCAACACCATCAGCACCTGCAGCGATAGCATTCTTGGCAGCTTGGACGTAGTCAGCAATGTGTTGCTTAATTTCATCCCTGGTTAAACCATGTTGAGGGTTTTTAGATTTCAAAGCTTTTTGCTTTTGCTCATCGTCCATGTAGATGTCGTCGGAGGCAGACACATATTTAAGACCGTCTCTGGCCAGGGAATCGGCATAGGCTTGTCTACCTAGATTCCATAATTGGACGTAGACAAAAGATTTGTTGTCGTGGATCTTCTTGAAGATCTTGGTCCATTCAGCGACTTGCTCTTCAGACCAGATACCTGGAGCATTGTCGTAACCACCGGCAGCATCTGAAATGAAAGCACCTTCAGTGATGATAAAAGTACCTGGGTACTGGGATCTTTGGTTGTAGTATTCAACAGCCCAGTCCTTATTAGGAACATGGCCTGGATGATGGGCTCTCATACGAGTCAAAGGTGGGTAGACAGCACGGTGTTGCAATTGCATTTTACCAATCTGAATTGGCTTGAATAAGTTGGTGTCGGCTAATGGGACTGGAGTAAAATCTTTGGAGAAAGGCATGTTTTGTTGTAGTAGGGTTTGTTTTGTTAGAATGTTGGTTCTTGTTGTGTTGTGTAAGAGTAAACTTACAAACAGAAGAGAGCATTCCTATCAATATGGTAAAGTTCACCCGTATTTATACAAAACTTGTCAATTCAAATGAACATTGCAGTTCTACACATTTGGATCGCTATTCTTGTTTCTTTAGTAATACAGTTGTACTTCTATAGCTTGTAGCAACTAAAATCTTATTCAATCACATATCTTACAGTGGGACAGCAATCGCCTAAAGTGGAAAAGGTACGTTAATTTTTTTTTGATAGTAGAAAAACAGAGTGTCCGAGTGTCCGGGGATCATTTCTTGACCGGGTTGTCCGGTGAACATATGTCGATATGTTTTCACCTGTTTATAGTAGACTCAACAGTCCAGGACATCTGAGGGCATGCTACCTTTTCTAGTAATAGAATTGCTTTGTATCATTGAATAATTAAATTGCGTCGAATAAATCTTTGAACTTTGATCATTTTGTTGAGACTATTTTAAATCAATCAAAACAGTGGCATGACAATATATGAATGGAAAGCGCTACTTGATCTTTCAATATTTATTTACCAGCACAGCAAATAGAACTATAGGTAATATCCAGACTATTGAATCAAATAGGGAATTGACTTATAAAAACTGATACAACGATTATACAAATAAACAGGAAGTATATTGACTGATGCTAGTGATGGTTAGCTGGAATCAAAGATTGGGATATCATTGAAATGTAGAAATGGCATTGAGTTAGTATTACGATTACATTAAACTAGTCTGTTTAGAAGCTTATGGACAAAGTTATAGGGCATCACTCTCTTAAAGTGAACAGGATAAAAAATTTGGAGCCTTATAATTCCTGCATAACAGTAACTAAACTCATTATTATCAATGTTAAATCACAGTATCCTGTATCGGCTAACTCCTATAGCAATATTAAAATGGGTATGTCGAATTGAAAGGCTTTATCGAGCAAACAAATGATGCTGATTATGATATGCGTATTTTATGGAATCTCACCTCTGTGTTGTAAATGCACTAATACATATAAATCTGTTATCATGGGAGTTATATTGTCATTATCTTTAATGATTAATTGTGCTATTAATATTCATCATACCTTAATATGTGATGGGAAGGGTATTTGTTTTGATTTGGTTTAAGAAACATCCAGTAAATCAACAAATTGCCATATACATTATTTTTTTAATATTTGACTTTTTTCAAATTAAAACTTAGAATCTTGTAAAGTTTGTATGAATAAAAAACATACGCTATTGCCTTTTAAGAAGGTTAGCTTATATCTATTCAAAATTAAGGTGTTTTGACATAGGCAACTTTGATATTCCTATCCCTCCTAACAATAGCAAATATGATTGAAATTGGAGTTAGGTATTATGGCTGGTTAGACAGTTGATGTTGAGGAGATGCCAAGTGATTTACCAAAATTGGTGCAAACTCTTAACGCTCGATGAAACAGAAAAACCAAGTTAGAATAAGGACATGAAGGTGTTCTACATTTATGCAAGAAACATGGTCACACATTATGATAGAATTGCTCTTATTTAGAAATGGAAGATACGGATTTTTTACAATGTCTAGGAGAGTTGTATAAAAAATAACAAGTCACATAAAAAAACTAGGGGAATGTGCTGTCAATGAGTCTACAGCCAAAAGGACATTCTTACGTTGGAGGGTAGAAACTAATGTTACAAAAATCTTTCAATCCTAAAAGAAATCACTTATTTAGAGGTGATCATGGGTGATACTCCATCTAAAATGATGAGCAAATATAATTTTAATCCATTTGGAGATGCCCAAAAAGGACAAATTTGTTTTATTTAGTGCATTAGATGCCTGTTTTGATGTGTTTATGGGGGCTTTTCATTGGTCGCAGCTGGTAATGTCTGTGATATTTTTAAAGATCGGGAACTATTCCGTTACAGAAGGGCTCAGTTTTGTTATTTGGTTTCAAGGAAGCGTAAATTCTGTCTGTCAAACCCATTTTTTGGAGTAAATGCGAGGAACATCGGGACTCTATGTAGGAGAAGTGGAGGAAGACATTGCTTGCGTCCAATTCAATAGATGAATATTGGCATGGGAAAATGTTGTTACAAAGAAACATCCCCCATGCGATCCAAGATACTAATCTGATTATTACTTTCCTCGATGAATTACCAAAGGCCAATGTTGAAACTAGTATTGAAACTTTCAAAATGAAGAGAGTGTTCTTGCAGCCATAGGATTTATACAGAAATTTGGTAACAGCACAAGCAATTCAAAGACAGTAGGAGTGTAAGAAGGCAAAACCTATTCCTTCTATATGTCTTTTAAGAATTAGATCATTATAGGTAAAGAATCACATTTGGGGAAAATTAAAGGTGCATTCTTAAAAGGGGCCAAACAGAAAACTCCGATGCTTTTCTTACTTTTTGTGAGAAATCAATTTTAAACAGAATAAGAATAAATCAAAGAGCATCCATATAAAGATAGACTCTGAATATTCCTTGCATTATTTCTTTATGCTTGAACAATATTTAAATATACTAAGATATAGCAACCCATCTTAATAACTTTTAAGTAATATCTCAGAGTGAACAGATATCGTACTATGAGTCTATCCTCATCTGACAACATTTCATCTTCTTCATCCTCCTCCTCTCAAAATTCCGATCATAAATCCCACACCCAGAAAGAACCAAGTGGAGCCATGTTGCGTAAGTCATCAACAGCTCCCTCAATGGCAGAACAGCGGAAAAAAATGAGAAGTTTGGCAAGCAAAATTGATTTTCTGAATGATTTAACAACGGGTTTGAAGGGGTTAATAATCGTGGCAAGTTGGCTGTGTATGCTTTTATTGTGGGTACCTATTAAAGTATATGGTATTCCATTCTATATTATTTTGTTAAGCTCCCATTTTATAGTTTTTTCATGTTTGTTCATTGTTCAATTCAAGCTTCTCCCAACACCAATCGATGAGCTCAGTGTTATGACCCATGAATTAAAACTGAAAAACCCCTGTCCACCAGCATACCGAAGGTCGAAAATGAAACTGTTATTGTTCTACGTGAGAGTGTTGGTTTATTTTTTAGTTATTGCAACCATTTGGATATACTTAGCGAACCAAGATTTACAAGCTGGTTGGGATTCCAATACTTGGCAGAAAGAAGCAACTTTATGTGTTATTTTCGGATTGTTGTTGTTTATTGTTTCTTGTAGCATGATGGAAAACCTAGGTTTTCTTTATAATCAACCCCAAACAGAGGAATTTGAAACAGACGATGGAAACGGGAATACTGATAAGAGGGCTAACATACAGATGCCTGTATTATCGCACACAAAAGACCAACTAAATGTTGAGAGGATTGACGACAAAATAACAAAGCTTAGAAATGAAATGCTGGAAAGAGACAAGGAAAAAGATAAAATAATAATGGAATTATCTCATGAGGTTAAAAGATTGAGAAGACAAAGCACAACCAAATAGCAAAGCCCAACGGTTTCTTAGCTAAAAATGAAAATCTCAAAGGAGAACTATATGAAAACTGAGAAAGTCTCCAAAGCTAACCAATCTTTTAGAATACTCAATGGTGGCCATACTGGTTTTATTTAGTATACATATATACTATCTTGCAAGTTTCAATTTAATGTTAATGTTACTATTTTTCATTCAAGCCAGATTTCAGATAGACTACATGTTCTTAAGTGTTTCTTGAATGGTATTACCAATATATGCATGTTACTGATTTCACTGTTTATCAAAATTTCCAATTTGCCTGTAAATAAACTGCTAAAGTTGAGGTTGTGTTTGGTTCCACTAGGAAATTCTGATGCATAAATCCTTATTACATATTACCAAAGTTGCACTAATTTTCAATACTTATGTCATTTCTAGCTTACTTATCGGAACCAAATATCACAGGTTCATACATTTTCATTGTATCTTCAATTGCAAGTATCCATAATTGCCAAACGGTAAATCTATGGTTAGATCAGATAATTTATACTGTTGATAAAAGATAAATATTGGAGTGCTCATTACAACCCAGGATAAAACGATATGAATCCCTCCATTACAATACAATCTTTCAGCGGAGAGTGAAAAAGAAGCATGGTTTGAACTCTTATTTGTTGTATATTAAGTTATCATTAGGGTAGCAACTGGCCAAAAAATCCTATATTTGCTATGGGAGACAATTTTAATTCATATTTAGGAAATTTGTTGTTTTACTATACTCAAATCAATATGTCGTGTGATTTTTATAGATATCTAATAATTATTCGACTGCCTTTCCTGTTTTGAACTTTTGATATTATTTTTTGGACTGCAAATGAACAGATCATAAAGTTGATTGTCAAAAACCCTCTAGAATTAGAATGTTCACTGGACGAAGTGTCTAGCCCAGCCACAGCTAAACATTTGAAAATATTCAGAAACAACGGTATAAGGAATACACTCATCACCGATGGTTCTTATGAAAGTGTTGAGTTTCCCAGATTGTTTGGAAGTACTGTAAAAATAGGAAGCCCTACAGACCGACTAAAAAGGTATTCATCAATGATTATACATTAAAATATCAGCCTGCTCCATTATAATATTTAAGCAAACTGTATCTATACGTAGCTGATTCTAAAGAAGACACTGAGTGAGAACCAAGAATGGGTGATATTCCATTCCAATTGAGCCAAGGAGCATTGTGACATGGGATGATACAATCTCCTCAAATATCTGCGCAGACTGTCTGATGCCCCTGCATGGTGTAGACGAATGTGGTGTGACAGCTAAGGTTGTTGGAGGTTTGCTTTATGAACTGCTTGCGATTAAAAAGATCTTTGGGGATAGGGGTAAGTACACATCCACTCGAAACCAGTTGCCAAGAATTGGTGCTTCGCTGCAGTTGACCAAAATATTGGAGAGACTTAAAGACACTGTTAGAAAGAAATTTATCAAGATGAACAAAGCTCTTCTGACATATCCAGTGAAGGCAGTCGATAAGGATGGGCTGACCCTGAATCCTTGTGAAACATTCAAAAAGTATTTTGGGTTAATATCTTCACGACATATCAATGTGATGTTGCTGTTATTTAAGGGTGACGTCGATCACAGCCCAACATTGTTCTCTAATATGCATAATTACTATTCTGCTGTGTTTAGAAACAAAAAGAGTACAGAAAAGATTGCAAATAACAATGATGGTGCATTTGCAAGAGGCAAACATGATCTGGAGTCATGGTATTCTTTCCAGTATCAAACTGCAGACCGTAAAAAGTTGGTAGAGGCATTTATTGGCAATACCATAAAAGTCCCTGTGGTGGTTACAATGATATGGGCCATGTACGAGAGCAGGGTATACAAGGAGGTGTTCCACAAATATATCTCGGTTGATTATTTTGAACATGCCACAACGTTCCCTGTTTTCTTTAAATATATGTGTTCGACAGTGGTTTATCGAGAGAAGCGTGTTCCATTGTATGTGGTTGTCCTGGGGATTATACTTGGAAACATACCATCCCTTCAGATCTCATACAATTATTTCAATAGGGCAAGTGGACCAGAGGGACCGTCAGTGTAAATTATATAATTGTGTTGTTAAATTAGAGTTTAAATTGATAACAATTGTATGTTTGTTTATTGGTGTTTTTTGTGATGTAATTTGGATGGCCAGGGGCCATTGCAACATATATGAGTATATCACAAATTGGTAGGTGGTTGGGTGAGTGCCCACGTTAGATGGGGATCATGGTAAATTGCCCGTTTGCAGCTCCCATAGGCTACGGTCTGGCCTTGTTGGACATTTGTATAGTTGACTGTTATTGAGTTGTAAGTAACTTCAAAAGTTCATTATTTATTCGAATTTAATTAAATTTAAAAATTACAGAAGGTTATACAAAGATCTGCGAAGGAGGTATAAAATATTCGCTACATAAAGAATAAGACTTGCCCACTCTATTAGCAAGTATTGCTACTACTGAATAAAGCAGTTAAAATAAGTTTGAAAATTGCATTTTAGTTGAATATTGGTATTTTTGTCTTTTGGAATTGTCAAAATAATTCAAAGAAATAAACTGTATTCATATGTGAGACATTCATCTTCTGAGCTGTCTTGCACCAACAATGATTAGTCTTATTGATTGTAAATGCTAGTTAGTGAAATTGGTTAAAAAAATATTAATCTTGGGTGGAATAAACCATATCATAGAAATGTATTAATTCAATTATTAAATGGCGATAGAAATGGTTTTGTGAAATTGTGTGCTAAAGTAAGCTATTCCATTCAACTAAAGTAAAGGTTTAGCAATAGACAATTGTTGTGATAGATTCTGGGCAAATTGGAATAATTGAATTGGCATTTTGTATCATAACGGGCAAGATTAAGCTGGTTGAATTGAATTTCATGGATGGTTTGAAATTTCCCATCAGCATGGAGTTTTGCCTTTAATGACTGTTTAACAGTATTAATATCATATCAGTAGCTAGGGTAAATGTTTATGGATCTTGTTCAAGTTGTTGTTGAGGAGAAATACCAGATATGGGAAAGTCACTATTTAATTCTGATAATTCATTATTGGACATAAATCCTCTAACAGTCTAATTCTTTCAAATAAATTCAGTTAGTTGTATTCATTAGACCTGTTGTGAGTGTTCATCTAGTATTGAATGCTTTTGTGGTTAGATCGTTAGTCATAGTCAGCAATTTAGTCAAATATTTATTATTACTGAAAATTATCAATTATTGAGTTAAGAGTTTAAAATGGTTTCTATTGAAGTATTATTGGATTTCCATTGAATTAATAAGCTTAACCAAGATGTGGATACACTTGGGAAATGTTACTATGGCTTGGTTTTGTGGTTTTTGTTGGTATATTGAAGACACAACCTTTTTGTGAATTGGTGGGTTGTAGCAATATCATGAAAAAATGACAGAAACATAGAAGTTCAACTCTTTAAAGTTCATACAATAATTTAATCTATTATTTGGAATGATGTTGGTGTGCGTTTAATGCGTTCTTGGTGTTATATGGGTTGGGTAAAAAATAGTGAGATTAGAGGAAAATCATAACAATTCTTAGTTTGCTCATATATCTTGAGAAATTGCATCAAAAGTATATCAACAGTTGGTAAGTGTTTCATTTATCCATTTGAGTTTGGATTTGATGTTCAAACATGTCAAAGGGAAAAGAGTTATGATTTATCACTTCATCTAAAAGTTTCGAATAGAAAGCTAGGTCAGTTAAATTCAATGAAATTTGATACTTGTGGCTCTGACATTGTATTCCCTTACTGAATGAGGTTCACACAGTACATATTAGCCAAGTGGTTACCTAATTGGTGCTATTGGGTGTAGTCTGATACTGTGAAATGAGTCATATCCAATTGTTAGAAATATCTTTTCAATCAAGGGATGCATGAGTAGTGCAATTGGTAATGTGGTCAGTTCATATTTCCAGTGTGGTGATAAAACATGCAGCTATTGCTTTAAGTATAGTGGGTCATGTCCAGTGCCTGCTTGTGTGGGTGTTTGTTGGAGGTGCTCTCTCATCAGTTGAAGTTTGCTCGAATCTTTAAATTTCAATTTGATTCAAAAAATGGATGAAATTGTCGAAAAGTTAACAGCAAAAATTGAAGGAGAAACAGAACACTTTGGATCGGTGATAAGAAGACAACAGATTACATCAGTCGACAGAAGTTACACTGTTGAGCTCAAATGTGCAATACCACTGGTTAAGAAACAGACTACGTCCCATTACTGATGGATTGGTCTGTATTCCATAGTTACAACACACAATGTTTTAATTAAGGCAAACTGGTTGGTATTCCAATGAAATGATGTATTCGCAAGACCCATTGATGTTTCGAATTTGCTATGAAAGGCAATTTAATGTGGTGGTCATTTGGCGAGATAATTAAGATATTGTAATAAATCTACAGTCAGAATAAGCTATTCTTCTCTGGTAAATTTATAATAAGCATTTGCTAAGAACTAAATCATTTCAGAGGATTCAACTAACTGCAAGTAAACAAATTAATTAGAATTTGACCGTTTTACTGCAATAATCCATTTTCTCTTGTATCAATGGGAATTACACATTATTTTGTTGATGTGATGATTTGAAACATGAAGTAACAATGAGTATTAAATGTTGCTATATTCCAGTAAACCATGTTCAGAAAGTGATTTCTGATGCCTTAATCAAATAGTTGATGTGATATTTTTCCAATAAGAGTCAATTATTCCAATCCATGTTAAAGTTTCATCCAATGTTTACTATTCATTCAAAGACTTAGATCTATTGGAATTAATAGTTGTATATAATTTCAAGAATTACTGAAGCAATTTCTGGTGTAAGTAATTGCAAGTATACTATCAGGAATAAGAAATATTTGAATCCATGTCAAATAATTGATTGAGCACTGAGGTGGTGATATTATAGTGACAGGTGTTTTACTAAATAATTGAATGAAGTTAACTTTAAACTTATTTCAATGATGGATCCGATGTGATATAATATTATGTTTCTATGTAGTAGCATTTAATATCAATTTTCTCTATATCCAAGAATTATATAGTCTATAGATTATGTTGTCAGTGTGTATTTATTCTAATAAAAGGAAAGTCAGAAACGACATTCTGATGCTATATAATATACTAAGTAGTGTGTTGAAGTAGAGGTAATATTTTCATCAAAAGTACTAGTTTAATAGTAGATAATATTGGCAATGGAAGCTTCCCAAATTGGAATGATAGAGGCAAATATATCTCTCATATCATGTAAAATTAAGTTTATAGAATTGGATTAGCCTAGATGAATTGACAATTCCATACAGCCAGGATTTTCTATTTCCAATGGGTTTATTAGCTTCATTGAAGTGCCGTCTAATTGCTTAACAGTTTGTGGATCTTGTTCAAGTCAGTCTTCATGGTACTTAAGTGATTTGGGAAAATAATTATTCAATTGTGATAATTCATTATTTGACATAAACATTGATGTAAACAAATTTACTTAGTTGTATTCCATTATTCTTATGGCGAATGTTAGTTGAACATTGAATGCTTTAGTGGCTAGCTCTTGGGTTGTAGTCTGTAATTTAGTTGAAAGATAATTATCATCGCATATCAGCAATTACTGAGATAAGAACTCTAGACACATCACAAGGTTTTGCTTCATTTCTATTGAATTAGTTGAGTGGAAGAGCATTGAATTTCAATCATAGGGAGTTGCTGTGGTTTGGTTCAGTGGATTTTGATATTATATTGAAGAAATGATTTATTGTGGTTGTGGCAATACCATGAAAGAAACACAGTAAAACAGGAATACAACAGTTTGAAGTTCATACAACATTTTACCCAATTACAGTGAGTTGTGTTGTTGTGTATCTACGTGGGATTTGATATGATGTGTGTTTTATTTCCACTTGATTGAAAATTGTGAGTTTCTAAGAAAATACCCAATCTCATGAATTTGTTTAGCAAACTCATGAGATTGCATTGATGAGATATCAACTGTTTGCTAATGATGAGTTCTCCATTTGTATAGGGTTTTCCTGCTATGACTTGTGCCATGGGAAAATATCTATGATTTATTATTTCTTGTAAATGTTTGAAAAGTGAATCCTGAAGAACAGTGAAGACTATTAAATCATTTGATCTTAAACAAGTGACTGTGTTAACCAATTACTTACCTGTTTTTAATGAAATATTAAACTAAATTTTAAGTATCAGTACACTATAATCAAATCAGCAGTATTGAAATTTCATGTATTAGGTGTTGATATTGTATCAATTTAATAAATGGAGATCTGCATTTGCAAAGTGACTGTTCAATCTTGTGTTCTGAACTGTAGATTCATATTCTAAATAGGTCATAACTTGGGGAATCTTCTCGACATCTTCTAAATCAAAGGGGACGCTTGGTTAGGAATGATAAAGTAATGAGGAAATTGATTTGTTCATTATGAAAGAGTCTTTTGAAACAGGTGGTTTTTGTTCAAATTACAATGTGACAACTATAGTGGTATTTGTAGGATTGCTGAAAAGTGTTATCATCTGTTGAAGCATCTCTGAATCTTTAAGTCTCAATTTGATTGAAAGAAATAGATAAAATTTGTAGATTTTTCAAGGAATCTTAACAGCAAAAAAGAAGGAGATAAAGAAAGTACTTGATCAATTGATAGAAGGGAACAGTTTGGAACAGACTGTATAAGCTACAGTTACAAACTAAAAGGGCAATTCCACTGGTAAAGGAATTGAATACTCTCCATAAATGATGCATTGCTATGTGTCTTAGAGCGAATACATACACTGTCAAATTGAAATACAAACATGAAATGAGTTATGTGCAAGATCCAATGATGTCTACAATTGGTCATGGTAACAGTTAATAATGTTGGGATTTTCTTAGACTCATTAGAAAAGTTTGATATATACAAATGCAATAGATTAATCTTCTCTGGTGGATTATGATAAAACTAGTTAAGAACTAAATGTTTCAGACGATTCAACCATCTGCAATTGAATTTAGCTTTAGAATATCTTCAATGTCCTATAGTTGTAACCCATGATTATTTGAATCAATAAGAATATTACAGGAGTGTATCGATTTCTTAATGTGAAATAAAAACATGACAGTAAAATGTATTGATATTTCACTAGAGCATATTTGAGCATGCAATAGTTTAGTCAATTAATTGGTGTGTTAGTCTTTCATTAGGATCATTTATTCCACCAAATGGTCAAGATTCTATCTATTAGTGCGATCAATTCAAAAGCTTAAATATATGTGAATAGTTAAGTACAAGAGTTATTGAAACAAATCCAGGTGTTTTTAATTAAATGACTTATTAGGAATAGGGAAGTGATAAACAGATATCAGTTCCTAGTGAAGTAGCTGTTTTTGGCTCTGTGGTGATAGAATCAAAGGGTCAGTCGTGCTATTACTCAATTAATTATATTAATGCAGAACCGATCTATCTTCACACTAGTAATGTTGTGTTGTATTTTGAATTATCTAATACTTTATGTAGAAGAACTATATAATATCTGCCAGTGTATAGCCAGTGCATATGTGCATTTTAATGAAAGAAAGTCAGAAATGATGATCCACTGCTAAATAATATGTCAAAGTATAAACATACAATATTAAAAGAGGGTTGCAATTTAACCGTAGATCATAACTTATAGATATCAATAATGTATTTCTCTGTTCATCAAATGGGTGGGTGACAATTGGCACTTTCAGTTTCCAAAAAGGGTAAACATGGTAATATTCAAAGAAGGAAGGAAGCAACCGTTACAGGGCTGTGCCCATCATTCATGACTATCAGTTCTGGCATCTTTAGTATTATTCCCACCCATGTAACACAAACAGCTCGAAACACACACTGCTCATGAACTTGTCCAGCCTTAATAACAAGCAGCGTGAACCTTAGTCAAGAACACAATCTTGCTCTTCTAGTGATGTTTTTATAACAGCAACATCCACATAAATATCACCATGGATAGTATAAATGAATCGAAAAATATATTGAATTTGTGAAGTTGTTGTTTTAGTACGCTACTCATCACGTCAAAAACTGGTATCCCTCCTTCAGTACTGTATGACCGTTTGTCACCCATATATGCCTTATCACTTGAATTTTCATTGACAAATATACATTCTAGACTGAGGTTGTATTGGGGTAAAGAGAGTATCATTTCAGCCATATCTCTAGGGGGAGATATATTATTTTGAAGCGGAGAATCACTCATCAGGTGCAAGTTCAACCAAAGTGATTCATCAGAAGTTATCATAGCTCGATCAGAAGAGAGGCTAGTTTATTCATTAGTGCTAGTTGATCTGGTCTCCATTAGAGCTCAATGATGATTGTAAAGAATTAAGTATGAAGATGCTCAATTTAATGTAGTGCCGTAATATCATTCATTAAATGGTAGGTCTCAGCATTGTAGAAATGTAGAATTGAATCAGTAGATATTTAAGTATTCAACGGGTAATTTGACATTGAGAGTTTATTGAATATAGGTATTTAAGCTTAGATCAATGCCATGAGATAAGCTGTCCAAGCTTTAAAATAAAACTTTATAGCTGGGCAAGAATGTGCTATAATTTGTCTGTATGTTTGAATTGCTCGTCTTATTCTCTTAGGCAAAGTACTGTAAAGATGGGGGGGGAATTTCATGGTAGTTCCAGAGATATTTCTCTCCTTTCATGAAATAATCATTCTATAGTGCTATTAAATTAGTTGAAGCAACAATGTATCATTCAACTGTTGCAAGTAGCCATTATCAGTAAGTCTAAATGTCTGTTGTGTAAATTCATAATTAGATGCCTAGTCACTGCCCCAAGGTGTTATTTTTGTTGCTAGACTTAGATATTGCAAGTCTTATTTCTTTGAGAGCTGGAGGTGGGGATTAGTCTGTACTATCACTGTGATCATAATTTATTAATCATTCATAGCGTTATATTTTTTATATTCACAAATGGAACTTAGAGACTACCGAGGGTTGATGAGAGGACGATGGCATCATATATGTGATTGGACTAGCCTAGCAATTTATTGTTATGAAGTGTTGGAGCACTGTAGATACTAGCACTATGTAGAGGAGTGTCACCTGTCAGTGAGTGTGTGAAAGAGTTAGAAATATTGTGGGAGATACCAATGCTTTAATGAAGGTAATAGAGGTACTGAACCACAGACCCAAACATACAAAGACAACTTTTGTTAGTCTGTCATGGGTTCACATTGCTTACAGTACTCTAATACTTGTATGTGTATTGGATAGACAACCTTTCAGAAGGTGGTGTGCTAAGAAGGGACCATTCTTTATTGATTGTGTTTGATTCAGTGATACTATAGGATGACTTCAGTGAGCTGATGCAAATTGATATGAATGATTTTCAGTCGTATTAGATCACAGTCAAATACGGTAGGACCCTCTTAGCTGTTGGGCCAAAGCAGGGAGTTTGAATTTAAAAACATTGTAGCAAGATATATCTACGAGAAATTATTACAGAGTAAGGTTATTGTGACGATTCTTGGACAAGACTAGTTACATAAAATAGTACGTGTTGGTTTGGGTAATGATTTTGTCTGTTAAGCAGAGTGATGTTCTTCGTTGGCTAGTATATTATTGTAGTAGTTGATGGTGTAGGATAATCTTCGTGTCACATCATGCAATGCAGTACCAGTATATATTGCATTCTTGTAACAGTAAGAGTGACTCTTTTGTAAAGTTGGTAAGTCTAGTCAAGTTGCTTGTTGTGATTCTGATTTAACCAAGTATAACTGACACAACTAGCATTGATATATCATTTTAATGTAATATATTATATGGTAAAGAGTACCATCAGTGTTGAATGTCGCATCACCTACTTGTATGTTCAGTGACTTCACAGATTCATCTTGTTCGAGTAGAAAGGCCCCGATTACACATACCTTTATTTCATAATCTGGGAATGAAACTGTTATGTTAGCCTTAAACAGGTGGTGTGAGTTATTATCGCAACGGTCATAGTTTTAACAGGTATACTTGCCTGTCAAAGCTTATTAAGTGAAGCTGTTATTGGCAGTGCCGTAGAATAGTTTATATCCTTGATTGGTATAGTGAAATAAGTCAAAGCTAAATTAGCTGGTGTTAACCACTCAAGTTAGAGTAAGTCACAGTCTTATTACGGCACTCTCAGCTGAACCAAATAAAACAGTTAACCCAGTATAGTGTTTACATTGAATGTACTGTTGACAGAATGTAAAATACATTGAAATATTAGCAATCCTTTGCTAGTTCCTGGAAACGGACCATTAGCACATTAGTTAGTCTAGTGTGGACTGCAGACCTTATGACATGGCATCAATCTAAGCCCATGCAGTTGTTATGACCACAGGCAAAAGTGTATAACAGCTTGATCATTGCTGAGTAGTCAACTGATCTGTGGTACAGAATAATTTAGCATGATATTCATCAACTAGTCAATAATATCTCCAGTGGCCTTGGGAAAGGGAGTGCGATGTGTTGATATTATTGAGTATCGGTGAGGTGTCAATTTACATCAATGTATGATCAGTGAAGATGGTATGACTGACCCACTCTTAGTACTTTGTAATTGTCACCAGTAGTGTTGGGATTATATCGACAGGCGGTGAGTGTTAATATTTAATAGTATAGGAGTATCCGAATACTTCAATATTCTAGAGATATTTAGCAGTGAGGGATGCCTGAAGGTGACAGAGAGCAATATATTGGGAGCAGCTCTAGTACACATGTTACTGAAACGTCCTAATGTATATATAATACTCTTAGAGTGGTTGAGATCAGTATTTGCTGTGGTTGAACTGTCAGCAGTAGTTGCAATCCTAGGTGATGGAATATTTTTAAGACGGGAATTATATGAAAGTGCATGGTGTGGTGTTGCTGTACAGGGAACCAATTCCTTCAGTATGCCGGATGACAAAGGTAAGCTGGGTAAAAGCAGTGAGTATTGTAATTGCATGTACAGGCCATGCATGTCACAACGAGTGATACAGTACCACCCATCAAACTACCGTGACACTACTTACTGTAAAGAGTTCTCTGCAATGGTTCATGCCCCTGTGGTAACTGCTTGTCCTGTTGGTCAGAGAAATGTTACGTCTATATGGGATGTTTATTTATGGTAACTGAGTTAGGTCAACCAATTTCTGGAATTTGATGATTTCCTTGTTCCCACTGTTCAAATAAAATCAGATGTTACTCTATGTGTAGGAGTGTTCACATTAAAGAAGTAGCGTGACGTATACTCCACTGAGGTAATGGGGTATTGAAGATTCATCAGAAAAGGAGAGTTAAACTGACACTTGAAGCTAGTCCGTTAGTGAGTCTGATTGAATGATATAGGCTGATGGAATGTACATCATCAGGCCATTCTAAATTAATAGCGTCACGTTACTAGCAGCCTGCCAAACCATAGCATAAAAGGATGTATGTTTTACTGTTAATCTAAGTGATCAGTTGCTTCTCTTTATGCAGTAATTGGTAGTTCCCAAACTAATTATAGAGCAATCGTTTAGTCATAGAGTTGTTGGGTAATGGTAATGATGACCGAATTAATCAACTTGTACTCAGGTGATGAGATTTCTGTGATAGAGTAATATGATAGTCAGCTGTTATTCTAATAGATGTATATTTTTCATAGCAGGTGATGAGTAATTCAGTTAGGCAGTACGACTGAACAGTGACAATCCAAGATTATATTCTATTAGTTCTAAGCACATACACTAGTTAATATCCACCCGATACTCTACAGTTGCTATCCTTTGAATGTAAACGGCTTGATCAGGCAGAGTAGCTTTGATGATACAAGGTGATGGAACAACGGCCAATACTGAATAACTTGTTACAGTTACCAGAGTATCAGCGGCATTGTTGGTAGGCAACATGCTGTAAAGGCGATTCATGTTTGTAAGTGTTAGCCTGGTAAAGGGTAGTCCGTCTGTCCCGGGATATAATGGGGCATGTGTTGTCGTGACCCATTTTAACCTGTAGTGAATACACTAAGGTATTCAACATAACCAGTTATAAGGCACAGTCAAGTGATCGTAGAGTGATAAATTATCAGTACGTTGTTCAACATGAAGAGCAGTGGTAGCCTCTGTTCAAATAACTCTTCAGTTGGTGTTTCATAGTAGAACAGATATCAATATATTACTGATCCATAGTGTGTTGATATACGTAGATACTAGAAACTCGGTAATAATTACATTGAATGATTACAGCAGAGCAGTTAAAAACAGAATGATCTATGTCTGCAGGTATAGACAGGTGATTAAACTTAGTTACGATGTACATGGCTAGGGCCAGGTGGGCAACAGCTATGTTCTTTCTTCTGTGAGGGAAGGGTATATATTTTGTTGAGTATGGGTGTTTGTGCTGGTGACTACAACGCTTCGTGGCATGGGCAGTACACCATATGAGTGTAATATTCAAGGCTGAGGAGTAACCTAGGAATAGATCCTCGACATGCAATAGAAGAAGCTTTACCGACTCTATCAAGAACTGAAGCATCAATTATTGAGTGGTGATCTACATATGAGTTTGGGGGTAGCTGCTCTTCCACTGGCATAAATATGTGACATCAATTGAGATTTGAAATCTGCAATTTTTTAATATTTTTGAGAAAATGAATGGGTTAACGAAGATTATAGACATGAAAGTCAAATATTTACAAGTAATGTTATAAAATAGGAAAATAAAACAAAGAGTTGTGAGTAGTGGAAGTAATGATAAAGATCTAAGAAGCATATATTAGAGTTAAATGCAAGGTTGCCAGGATGTTTAGAGATATTTGTGATGTGGTTATGTCAGTACCCATTTATTGATTACAAGCTGTCATATATACCTTTACCCTGGTATTGTCAGATGCAATGGACCTCTTTCCTGAACAGTGGATAGCATTAAGTGGTAAATGATAACTCTTGCGAGAGTACATTCACTCTCTGATTAGCCATATTCTAACAGTGATAATGTTAGAAAAGAGGGAGAACAGGCATTATTAATGGGTGTTGGGCGGCTCTTTTGCTTATAGATCTGTTACCCTGTGATATTCATTCAGTCAAGTCATTACTGCTATGTGGTTGGAAGGGATGTCTAGCAGCTTACAGACTTTAAAAACGAGTGTGTGCATCAATGTGTATGGCAATCTTGGACTATTATAGCTTCCCCACCTGTTAGATTGAAGTGCCGTCACATATATTTCCTTTAATATCTGGCAATATTTATCTGTACATGGCAATGGGTATTGGAAGAATCGGTGATGATATATGCAGCGTGGGACAGATGTGATAGCAGTATGAGTCAACCTAGCCACTTGTCTAGTCTAGTGACCTAGTGTCAGGTATTACAAGGTAGTATCCACAGTTGTATATTGCTTACCCCAGTTGATACTACGGTGCTGTTGTGAAGAGTTAGCTATCACAATGACATTCGTTCACAGGGAAGTCACTCTGATCATTGAATGACATGTATTACAAGATTGCATTGCATCGGTGGATGAAGAGTAGTCCGTATTGATGCATGCATTATTCAGACTAAGGAAATGTGGAAGAGTGATTGCAATGAGTCAGACACTTGCACTTAGCAGTCTGATGAATAAAATCAAGACACAAGGGCAGTGAAGGTATATGGACAGTGTGATGCATTTTCCTTTGGCTCAGAAGTATCAGCTATCAGGGTAGTAATTTCCAATGAAATATTGTCACCCGCAGCTCATTCAAATGGGTCACCTGGGTCTTTATTTATTGAAAGGAACAATGTCAGAGTGTAAGTTTAGCTAGTCTAATAGTTCAAGTAAGTAAAGGGTGATTATGATTAATCATAATGGATACTTTTGTCAATAGTATTTGGGCAAGTGTGAAGTATTTCATTAGTTCTTAAAAGTATACAGAGCTGCTCTCAAAGTAGCTGTTATCTTTGGATTGAGCCATGGTAGCCTTAAACATATATCTGTAAATTCTGATATGGGTGTTGTGGGATATGGTAAGATATCTAAGTATCAGGAATAGTAATATCTGTCAGAATATCTGGGTTAGCCAATGTGTTCATGAGACAGAGAATTGATTTGGGTATGCAATCTATTCAGCATGATAAATGTTATGACAGTGCATTCAATTGTAAAGTGATTATCCAAGTCTGCATATGATAATGGATATCTTTATCTGGTTGTCATGAAGAAGTGGCTAGGCTATGACAGTAGAGTATAGTATATATGTTGGAGGTTGCGGTTTGATAATGAGATGACAGAATAGCTTTAATCGATGAGTGCGAGAGTCTAATACTAAGTAGTCTAGTGTTGATTGGAATACAGTATTAACAGTGTTCCTAGATATCAGGTTAAGGGTGGTATGAATATAAATATAAATGTTGATAAGTGCAGGGGTAGTGTTCAGAGCTAGGAATAGGTGGTCAATGTTGAGGAGATGACATCGTCAGTAAGTGAAGTATAAAGGAGAGTCGGCAATAGAGGAAGGTATCCTGGTACATGCATCATTAAGTTAGCCAGTTCTAATTATGGTGAAGGTGATGATGACGATGATCGAAGGAATTAGCATAATGATAACATTGGTTAAGACTTTGGTGATACGTGGTAGCTTGTATTGGCAGTAGGAAGAGTGAATAAATAATTTGAAGAAGTGGTTGATGAAATACTGAGATGACAGCTGCCAGGGAGAGTGAAGTAGTGGGAAATATAAGAAATGATGGGGGTGAATCTAGTTGATCAAATGATAATGATGAAGAGGGAAAATAATAATATCAGTTGAGGAATTGGAATTGGGGTCAGAGTAGATATGATAGCAGGGACGGTAGTGAACTTATTGTAATGGGGAGAGTAGCAAGCGAGAAGGGAAAGAATGGTTAAGTTGAATTGATATATAGAGTGATGGGAGTAGTAGAAGGTGCGCTTGTGTAAGGAAAATTATGCAGTTGTCATTCTAATACAGGTCTGGAAGAAGAGTGGTAAGGGAGTATTGAATGTTAGAGATATCGAATATGGGGGAAATTAGTTTCATTGAGATTGAATATAAAATAATACAGGTGATGGGAGAGTAGGGTGTGAGCAATCTTAGTGTATGATTAAAGCGTAGTGACATTAATAGTAATGCGCTGTTGTGATAATGGAAAGGGGACTATTGTGATAGGAATAATTACAAGAGAGTTGATAAAAGAGGGCAATGGTATATTCAAAGCTATCATGCTGGTAACAGTGCAAGTAATTGTTAGGGTTTTGATATAATGGGGGATGAGTAAATGCTATTCAAGAGTGAATAGTGGCCGAGTAAGGGGAAAATATAAGAGTGAAAATGAACTTATTGAGGTAACGGGGACCTGAATAAGGGGATTTAGTATATAGAATATAAGGATATTCAAAAGAAGGTGTGATTCATGTTGCCCTATCAGTGATGTTCAATTTTTAAGATATGGATGAAGTGATAGTACGGTAATGGTAGTGTTGCAATCGTTTGGTAAGATGAATAATTAGGAGAATTGAAATATTTGTTTGGTGCTAGAACGGAGCTGTAGTCAGATGGAATAGTGTAACAGGCTAATGAATGGAAATCTGACCATGGCGATGAAGTGGAAGTAATAAAGATTGGTAAGTATAGAAGGATATATGGAAGGAAACGAGTTCTAATGATAAAAAGTCATTATAAGAACAGCTGGTAAAGAAAAACGTGCAGTGATGATTGGAATAGTATTAGTTTTGTAATAGATTTGTGGTAGTGGAATGGTGATATTTACAGAAGGTCAAAAGGAGAGCAGTGGAGTGTTACAGTGGACATACAGGTGGGTCATTTAGTAGCGGCAAATACGTGACATTGTGATAGTAGTAGGAAAGGGGATGGACGACAGTGTAGGTCTTATATCAATAGTTAGTTTTAGTCATTTCGAGCAGGCAAATGTGGCAGTGAAGTTAGAGCATTACGGTAATAAGGAGTATTCCGATTGTGATGGCAAGCTGGTAAGAATGATATATTGATTCAACAGGTTGAGTAATTGTGAGAATGGTGGGGTTAAGGTTATTCAGTGGCAGTAAAAATGAGAGGAGAGGTGTCGACGTGTTAATGATTGGTGGAAGTTATAAGACAATTAATAGAATTCGAGAGTGCTGGCAGTTGTGGTATTTCTAATTGGGGATGGGGACAGTAAGGATAGAGAGAGCATCAATAGATGGAATGGTTAAAGTTGGGGGAATATTCATAGAGTTTATGACAATGACAGTGAGGTGTGATTAGAGTGGAAATAGTTTAAAAATGTTATGTCAAACAAAATATAATATTGCTAGGATGAAGCAATATATAGGTTAAAGGGTTGATGGATTGGAGGAAAAATATTTATAATGATAAGGATTGCAGAAGTTTTAAAGATTCAGTGGGTACATTTGTAAGAGCGTTGTTTGATAAAGGAGTTTAAGTGAATAGTTGTCTAATCATAATGGTAGTAACTTAAACAAGTGTTAGTGGGAATGGTTTATTTGCAGAATTGGTTGGATAGCAGTGGGAATTGGGAGCAATCATAGTTAATTGTAAGAGAATGGAGTGTGATATTGGTTTGAATTGGAGGTAAGATGACAGAGAAGTGATTGGAAACAAAAATTGTGGTTTAAGTGATGCAATGGAAGCAGCAGAAATTATTTCATAGAAATACGGCAGGCAATAAACAAATAGAGAGTAATATTTAGATGGGAGTAGTAATGGTAGTGATTATACAGGTAGGAGTGTCAGAAGAGAATTGGTTCTTGGTTAATTACAAGATGTGGATAAAAAGGTAGTTCAACTAGTGATGTTACAACATTAGAGATGGGCAGTGGTCTGAATAATGTTCAAGACAGTGGGGGATAGTAACGATATAGGAGCAGAAAGAAGAGAAGAGAAAATTCAATAGTTGTTTGAAGTAGGGATAGATATTATTAGTGTAATGAAAAAAGAAGCATTAGGATGGGGATTTCAGTGATAGCTTGTGGAACATTATCTGAGGGAATTGGTGGGAGCGCAGTATGATAATCTGTAGTGGTAATGATGGAATAGAAGTTTGAGATATCAAAGAATTCTAATGAGAATAGTTAGGAATGTGGGTAGTTGGGATGGTGGCAATATGGAAAGACAGGTAGGTTATTTGATGAATTTTGTAATCATAGCAGTGATGAGAGTATGTAATTGGGAAGTTAGTATTGAATTATATTTGGTATGGGTGGAAGTAAGATAACGTTGGAGGTAGAGTATAAAGTATAACAATTGAAGATATAAAGATGTACGTTTAGCTTGGAAATAGTTGTTTTGGCGATAAAAGGTTTAATTAAATATATTAGCAATGATAGCATGTTGATATAGAGTAAATTGCAATGGCAGTGTGGAGTGAGTAGTAGCAGCGGTTGAAGGTAGAGATGTTGATAATATCGTTTGGGATGGGAGTTTGAATTAACGAAGTATTCGGATGGATAGAGTGTCATATCGAAGGAGATATAGATGGGTAATGATAAGGAAGAGTAGCAATATATATTTTGATGATTGAATAGGAAAGAATGGTTGGTATTGGTGAGAGTAGAAATGTTTATGATTGCAGTAGTGAAATGATCTTGAAAAGAAAGGATGAGATAATTGTGAACAAAGTGTATTGAATCGATGTAAATTTGATATGATAATGTAGATAGAAGTGTCAGGATAGATTGACAGTAGTTTTATATGAGTGATTGATATAGCAATGATAATCAGGGAGATTTAAGCATAAAATATAAATGTGTCAGGGTGGAGATTGTAGTAATCCATTGTTCAATTGTAGAATGATGGAGGGGTTATTAGAAAAGCATTGGCATTATGCAATGATGGGGATACGAATATAAAAATAATTGTAGAAAGTTGAATAAGGTGTGTGGTAGGGACGAAAGATTAATAATCAGCAATATTCATGATGACGGGTCTGGAAGAGGACAGTAGATGTATTAGGGTGGAAATTATTGAAGGTTGGTGTTAAATATGAAGAAAGAGATGGAGTTTTGAATTGGGTTGGGAGAAATGAAATAGGATAAATGTAATGTAAGTGGAGTGAAGACGTAGTGATGGTTGAATATAGAGATATGGAATGAAGTAGGATATTTTCTAGGGATTGAACGGGTATAGTATTTATGAGGTAAGTGAAAGAATATTGAAACAGTAGAGTGGATTGTGTAAAGAAGTGAGGATGTCAGCAATGAGGGGGTAAATAAGGAAGTGACAGTAGAAGTATATAAGTGATTGTGATATGATAGGAAAATGAGAAAAGGGGGAAGATTGAAATTAAAAGAGATTGATGACAGGGTGGTGTTAGTAGATATTTGTTAAGATAGAAATGTAGATATTTATTGTGATATGGAAAATAATGGAGAGAGTTGTTTGTTAAAATTATTTGACATGGTAGGAGATAATGGTTAGCAATGAGGTAGGTATCGATCTAATGGTAATGATAACGATATGCGTATGAGAGAGAGAAATAAATGGAAATGGGGTGAGTGAGAATGTTTTAAGAGGTTAATTTGTCGAAAGAAAGATGGGTTGTTTAAGAAAGAAATATTGAGTGAGGAGTGATTGCAGGGAGAATGCACGGTAATGATAGAAAGGATAGGTTGGAAATGGTTGAGATATTTGAAAGATTAATGTATATTAAGTGATGATAAAGATGAAGACAGCAGTGGACGTATAGATGTCTTAGAAGAGAAATGGGGTTGGGAATATAAGGTGATGTAAAGAGTGGATATATATAGAGGGGAGAGAGTGTAATAGGTAAAGATATTGTGATAAATAATATTGGTGATAGAAATGTGGAATACAGGAGAGTGTAAGTTGACGATAAAATGGGGTATGTCAGATAGATAGGGAGTATAATATTACGAAAGCATTGAAGTGTAAGTTGACGATAAAATGGGGTATGGGGATAGTGACAGTGACGAAAAAAGTATGTAAATGTAACATGGAATCATGAAATATCTGGAGTGGGTTGCATGATAAAGGAGTACAGAACATAGAGGTGTGTGGATAGAAATATGGGTGAGTAAAGATGAGATATGAGATAATGATAAAGAGAGGGATAGTTGTGTGGACGTCTTAGAAGGAAAATTGTTGATGTAAAAAGATGGAAAGGTGGATGTTTAAAGTCTTAGCATAGATATATAAGAGAAAAGGTACAGTTGTGGGATTTAGTTAGATATCTGAGGTGAGGGATAGTATAGTTTTTAGTGGTGATCTGATAAGGTAGTGATAGAATAGTAAGAGTAGAGAAGTAATAGCATTGATATATGTGATGTGTAGTGCAGTTTTTTTGTTAGGATGTTTGAGTGTTAGCATTTGAAGTGAGAATGGGGATGTGGAAGGAGAGAAAGAGTAGTGGAGTATTTTAATATGGAAGTTGTTTTTATAGAATCATTGAAATATTAGGATATATATTTAATAGAGGATGATTAGTATCGTTAGTTGATGGAATGTGGATATATATTTCAAGTGAGTGGATATATCAGAGTTGGTAATTTGAAGTTGGAAGTTGTAGAGTTAGATTGATTGAGTGGCAGAGTAAATGTAATGGTTTAATAGAAGTATAGATAAATTTGCATTGAAAAGGATCTATGTTAATGATGAAAATATTTACATATTTTGAAGGGACACTTGACCGGGGTATAAAGCAGAGTGCTGGTAACAGTATGCAGTTGAAAGCAGGGTGGAAGCATTGCTGGAACGGAAGTTATGACATTTTACATTTATGCGGCGAAACGGTGAATTCAGAAGAATCTGAAACATGTGAATTATTTTCATTAGTTAATAATTGTTAATTATTTTCCCTTTTTTTTATTATTATAACACCCATACACCCACACCTTCATTCCGCCCCCTTTCATAGTTATTTATTAATAACCCAGGTGTATACACCCATACAAACGGTTCATACACCCCAGCAAACGGAAATATAAATAATAACCAATGTATACACACCCCAGCAAACGTTAGTTAATAACCAACGCGTACACACCCCAACCAAGGGATATTTAAAATATAAATAACAAATCTCCCTCACCCCAACAAACATTAGTTAGTAACCAACGGTTCATACACCCCAACCAACGGTTCGTACACCCCAACCAAGGGATATATTAATAACAGTCTCCACCCAAAATAACTGGCACCCTCACGCCAGCAAACGTTAGTGAATAACCAACGGTATTAATAACAGGCTCCCTCACCCCAACAAACGGATGTTTTTATTATATATCTTTTTTTAAGTAGTATTGTATTATTAACAGGTAGCCCTTATCATCAGCTTTTCTTTAAAGGGGGGGCACTTAAGGGGTTCCTATATATCACTTGAAGGTATCCTATTAACGAGCTTTTTTTTTAAAGGGATGCACTTAAGGGGTTCCTATATATCGCTTGAGTTGCCCTAATAAAAATACACCTGTGCCCTCCTATATCCACTTAGAACACCTACCCTCTTAAAAATATACCGGCACTACTCTATAACACACCTACACCATGACACATATACCCCATCCCTATACATATGCGATTTATACACCTACCCTTTTTAAAAATATACCGGCACTGCTCTATAACCCACCTACACCATTACACATATACTCCCCTACACCCCCAACACACACACACCCGCCATCCCTATACATATGCGATTTATACACCTACCCTTTTTAAAAACATGCCGGTTCTGCTCTATAACACACCTACACCATGACACATATACCCCCCTACACCTCCAACACGCACACACCCCAACACCCATACACCCTCTGATTAGTAATCAATATTAGTAAGCAATTAGTCATCCTGATTAGTAATGTATATATTTTTCAAATATTCAAAATTTATGTTTATGTTATAAAAAGTTGAGTTTAAAATGTATAAGATATACATAAATGTGATAAATATTAAAAAAAAATAATTTTATTGTTCTAATAGGTGGGGATATGTAATTGTTGCACAGGGGAGTGTTAAAAATATTTTTTTGATTTTATGTCCGGGTAAGGTTAGGGTTTGGTAATTTTAGTTAGGGTTTGGTGAATTTGAGTTAGGGTTGGTTAGGGTTGGAATGTGATGGCGGGGTAATGGCGGTTAGGGTTTAGTGAGATGAGGGTAGGGTTGGGTTGATGGTGGGGTTAGGGTTGGGTGGATGAGGGTAGGGTTGAGGGGAAAATGGTTAGGGTTCAAGGGTAATGTCCGGGTAAAGGTAGTTAGGGTTAGGTGATTTGAGGGTAGGGTTGGGTTGATGAGAGGGTTAGGGTTGTGTGGTTGATGGTAGGGTTGAAGGGAAAATGGTTAGGGTTCAAGGGTAATGTCCGGGTAAAAGTGGTTAGGGTTTCGTGGTGTGAGGTTAGGGTTTAAGGGGTTGGAATGTTAGGGTTGATGGATGAGGTAGAGGGTTAGGGGGTAAAGTCGTTAGGGTTGGGTGTGGAATTAGGGTTGGTTTGGTTAGGGTTGGCAGGGGTGAGGAGTTAGGGTTGTGTGTGGTTGATAGGGTTAGCGTGTGGGGTATGGGTGTGGGGGTATGGGTGTGGGGGTGTGGGTGTATGGGGGTATGGGTGTATGGGTGTATGGGTGTGTGGGGTGTGTGTGGGGGTGTGGGTGTGTGGGTGTATGGGTGTATGGGTGTGGGTGTGTGGGTGTATGGGTGTGGGGGTGGGTGTGGGTGTATGGGTGTGGGGGTGTGGGTGTGTGGGTGTATGGGTGTGGGTGTGTGGGTGTGTGGGTGTATGGGTGTGGGTGTATGGGTGTATGGGTGTATGGGTGTGGGTGTGTATGGGTGTATGGGTGTATGGGTGTGGGTGTGGGTGTGGGGTGTATGGGTGTGTATGGGTGTGGGTGTATGGGTGTATGGGTGTATGGGTGTGGGTGTGGGTGTGTGGGTGTATGGGTGTGTGGGTGTATGGGTGTGGGTGTATGGGTGTGTGGGTGTGGGTGTGGGGTGTATGGGTGTGGGTGTTGGGTGTGGGTGTATGGGTGTGGGGTGTATGGGTGTGGGTGTATGGGTGTATGGGGGTATGGGTGTGGGTGTAGTATGGGTGTGTATGGGT